>NCVS01001580.1:0-10769 GCA_003055095.1 Goniozus legneri | reverse complement strand
GAGACACGAGCAGCCCCCACGAAATCGACTGATCCCGGTGCGTTGCCGAGCCGTACCGGGAATGAATAATGCAACGCGTCGCGTCAACCATGGTCCGCGCGAATCTCATCCCCCGGACGATACTCGTCGAAGCCCCGATGGAGCCAGCCCCGCCACCCACTCCCCCTCGGACGGCCCCCTCGCCAGGCTCGACCACCATCACCGCCCTCGCACCACTCACCGGGCTGGCGTTATACCGAATTCCGACACGCTGCCCCGCTGCCCGAATGATTTACGGTCATCCGTCTATTTATGCGCGTTCTCGATTAAGAGCCCTCCGACCTCTTGAAAGTCAATCAACCCCGCTGCAATCGGATCTTTGCCCTTCCGATCCCTTTTCTCTCTCGTTTTTTTCTCTCTCTATCTCTCCATCTTTCTCGTTCGTCGGCGCTCAAAGCACAGCGCGCACGAATCTGATCGTGAGAGATTTATTTGCTCGTCGAGTTGAGAATTCGGAATTCGAAAATAGGCTGCTGAATTTGAACTTGATGTTCGAGTGGTGCATAGCCTGGTTTCGCGTTTTTAAGATCATAAGATTTAAGTTCAACCTGAATCTATACTGATTCACTAATTAGGTGAAATCGAGATTGAAAGATTTATATTTGCACTATTATAAAACATCTACAGTGTTCCAACGAACACATGCAGTTTAGAACGAACATCTGACGCGATTCTCTCGCGGAATTGTAACAAAGCAAAACTAATCCTGGCACTATTTTCGAAAATTCCTGTGATATCGCTGAAAAGTTATGCATCAACTAGCACAGAAATATCAGTCACGTAACAGGAACGTTATTCGACAACGTAGCCGGCAAGGATTGAAATATCACTGTTACGATATTCCGTGTACGAGTCCCTTGCTTCATCCGCATTTTCCTTGTAATGTGATCATCTTTGCGAGCAGGAACAAAATGGAGATGGAACAAACTTCAATCACCATCCGACGTTCCGCATAAATAAACGCGAGGCGGGATATACATATTCTGCAGCATGGTTCTATTTTTCTCTCTCCTCTCTCTCTCTCTCTCTCTCTCTCTCTCTCTCTCTCTCTCTCTCTCTCTCTCTTGATTTTCCGTTTTGGCTCGGGCGTATCGCGAGCTATTACACGAGCAAAACGCGCAGCTCGGCCAGCTTTACATCCGCTTACGCCGGTACCTAGGCTCTCACGTCGTCGATAACAAGTATACCGGGGCTCGTAAAACGACGTGACGAGGTAGAGGTGGGGGGTGGGGGTGGCGTGAGAGGACGGGTAGAAAAAACGGGACGAGAGAGAATACGTATTTTTATCCTTAGCTTTTCTTCTCACGCGCTAGACGTTCTAATTGAATATCGCATAACGCGTGTACAAAAGGGTGAACTCGCGTATGAAGATAGAAATGAAACTACGGTGTGTTTGCAGAAGAGCTTTCACGGGTGAGAGAATCTCATCGGATGCGAATTAGCCGAATCGAATTAACGGAATCGACTTATCGATCGCGAGGAGAGAAAATAATCGTACAAAATTATTCCGTGTGGAATGAATCGAGTTGCTAGTTGCACAATATTCAAGATTTTTAACGACTTGCGGAATCAGAAGATGTTTTCGGTAAATTTTTTTATTGTCCAAGATTTTGATTTGATTTGATTGTTTGAAGATTTTACGCTTTCCCAAACATCGTAAAAATACGCTTTTATAACTCTTAATAATTTTTGGTACAAATTGAAAGGGATCAAATTAACTCGAATTTTGTCAATTTGCAACGTTTTGGAATATTTTGGAATACTTATTTGTGTACAAAACTTTAATGAATTCTTGAAATAAACGCGTTTAAACAACGCAGCAGAGTATAATTCATTCTCTCGTTTCAATATTACGAATAAAAATGATGCTCAAACATATGCAGTTGCAACGTCAAAAAACTGCAGTAGCTTCGTGATGCGTCGCGTGAGTGCTCCAGAGAGAACCGTGCGCAGATGTCAAACACCTATACAGATCCGAAACGTTGTCACGCGATGGTTGATATATTGTTATGACAGCTCTGCAATACCATGAAAACCTCAAATAACATTTTTACGACATTACAGAAATTTTATAACCATATGATGCCGTTTTAATGTTTGATAAAGCCACGCATCCAATATCTAAGATTATTATTACATAAAGCTAAATATTTTGAGATACTGTAGGTACGTCCTCGAACAATATTTTCGCTTTACAAGAGTAACGGAGAATTGTCAATCTAAATTTTGCTATTTTATGTTAGAAAAATGCCGATTTTATTTTCTCGGAATTTTGCGCTGTCTTAATGGCCCTGGAATTGAAACATGGCACGGAATGAAAGAACGAGAAGGAATATTGTTGCCGATTGGATACACGCGGCACAGCAGTCGTCACATATGATTGACACACCGTGTCCGGTTGCCAACTCAATTATTCTTCTTAACGCGAATCGACACGAACTCTATATCGACCTATCCATCTCCATCTACATCTCGTTCGTGCGCGAGCGAAATCGTTACCATAGCAATTGAGCGATGTACGCGCGGAATGCGTAACGAGAGACCCGCACCCCCGATCAACTCGACGGTCATCTATTACTTCCTATTTTTTCCTCTCACTCGCGACGCAAAATTTAGCGCTGATTAATTTTTTCAAACCCTGATACCGCACTCTGGCTTATAAATTAGTTCTCGATACCCGTTAACTCACACTGACTTTTTAAAATCTCACGCTACCTATTCGGAAAATGAGTATAGATTTTCATTTCGAAATTGTTACTAATTCGTGTAATAAAAACTCATTAAGTTTGCCGTCAGTCTAATGTGGAATATTAAAACTCGAATCAGGGCTGAGATAAAAATCCTCGAGAGGAAACTTTTAAAGAGAAAATATTACAATGCACAGACGAAATATTTTCAAAAAGTTAAATAGACTTCCTCGTATACACCGTGTTTGCTACTTTAGCATTTCTCGTCATCCGAACGGTGTTCTTACTTAAACATTACAGGCTCATCAACTAGTTACGGGTGCAGAGATGCCGAGAAACTTGGATATTTCTCTCTAAAATTTCACTCAGATCGTCAGAAGTTAGCGATACCTCCGCAATACAGGAATGTTTTAGAAATGCCAAGATTCGTGTCACGTAATTTCAATATTTCCCCGCAAATATATATTTTTTAGAGCAATGGAGAATCTCGCTACTCGATAACGTTAATTTGCGAAACAAAATAATTAGTTTGCCCAAGCAAGTTGTTAAATGATTTTCTTATTGTACAACCATTCTGATCGCGCGTCTCTACCTCTACTCCTCGGCTGAAATTAATTCGAGACACCGTTTTTAACGCCAACTTCCACTAAAAAATATGGGCGAGGGAGAGAGAGAGGAGGTTCAGGATCGAGGGAAAGTTTCGACAATGTGTATTTTGTTACGGAGGAAGCGAGAGAACGCGAGGGAGACGGTCTTGGAGCGTTAAAAATATGTCCGTCGAGTTCTCGTCGGGCTCTTTCGTTCTCGCGCGCATATACACACAAAAGCGCGTGGACGCGCCGTTTGTTTGAGTTTCGCGGCTCTGAAGTTCTAACGCGCTTAACGAGCAGCGGCAACAGCACCGTCGACCGTAAGATAGTTAAAAGGGGAGTGGAGGGAAACGGGAGGGGTGCGAGAAAGATTACGTCGAGATTTCACTTTGCCGGAATATCACGCTTGTCGACGGTCGCGACGTCTCTCCCCTCTCTCTTTCTGTCTCTCTCTCTCTCTCTCTCTCTCTCTCTCTCTCCTTTTTTCTCTCCTCTCTTTCTCTTTGTATATATATCCATCTCTTTTTTCGAGCTCAGCCAGCTTCGAGCCGTCGCCGGGTGAAAAAGCAACCTGTTATTCGCGAGACGCGTAAACGAGGATGAAGATTCCTGAAGGACCTAATTTCGGTTTTAATAACGCTTCGGTATGAATGCCCACTGCTGGTGTTTTTATTTGCTCCGGACGTGGATATTGAAAAAAAATGCGAGAGAGGGAATGAATGTAGGATCAGAGGTCTCTTCTGTGTCAACGTCATCATACGACCCTCCCCCTTTCCCATCCCCTCGCCCCCTCCGCTCATCCAGTCCACCCTTTTACCACTGTTAATGTATCAGAGCGCAACAAATTTGGCCTGAGTACCCTCATTATGCATTAGGATAATTAACTACGAGAGCGCTGCGGCGATATTCGCAATTGAGAATGACGAGACTGCACCAAAGCGACGTTTTAACTGTATAACAGGGCATTTCGCGCGTTTTATCGCGCCGTGAATTATGTCGCACGGTCGATACGCTATCTGCCTCGCGAGGTATAATGCGCGAGTCAATCGGAATTTTAAAAAACCTAATTGCGAAGGAGGAGTTTTTTTGATGAAATATATGCGAAAAAATAACACTTATGTTCACAGAGTGAAAAAAGCCGGAATTTTTAATACTCTGACGATTTTTTGATGAACTCGTAATAGTAGATTACGATACAAGTGCGCAAAGTAGGTGATTCCCGCACGAGCAACGTTTGGCGCCCGAGCGAAGCGAGGGCGACAATTGTGAGTGAGGGAATACCTACGCAGCGCACGAGTATCGTATACTATTTTTCCTACGATCGTGCGCGAAGTTCGATTTTGCGCACGCTTACAGCACTTTGCGCACGCTTATGGCACTTTGCGCACGCTTATTTCAGCGTGTCAGAAAGAGGCCCTTTGCACACGCATTTGCATGCGCAAAATCGAACTTTGTGCACGATCGTAGGAAAAATATTTAAATAGAGAAGGTAAATGAGCAAAACTTTTGAAAAGCAACGTTCAGAGAGGAGTTTATTCAACTGTGAATCAAACCTAACCTTTTTTTATTTCAATTTATTGTTGCAAAATTCTGTATTGAGTGAATCAGAACAGATACCAATGTCAATTTGATTAAATTTGAATATTTAGCTGAAAATCAATAGATTTACCATGCCAATTTCAAAATTAAAAGACTAAAATTGGATCGGCATAGAATCAATGAAAAAAAAAATACGGATTCAGATCCAAAATCAGTTTGTTTTCAAACTCTGGATAGTAAAATATGGGCACTATCCCAATCCGTTGCGAGGAAAACATCGGCCTGACGACGATTCGTTAGCTTCGATCGACTCAACCCTTCTAGCTCCCTCTCTCTTTTTATTCCAGCCCACTCCTCTTTTTTCACACCGTCGAATATGGAAGAGAACCGCGAAGAGGTATATATATAATTTCGCAGAAAGCCAAAGACGAGATTTACTTCCGCACGAAATGGTGGACGAGACGGGGGTGGAAGGTAGATGAAGTTATTCGAGAGTTGGGAGTCGCGCGTACCGACCTTTTCCATTATCGAATTAGCTTTTCATGGAGAAACCGAGAGGAAAAGGAGGACGGTGATGAGAGACGGCTGGAGGAACTTGCTGGCTTCTCCTCTGTACGCTTTAACTTCCGGTTCCGTTTTTTGTCTCCCCCCTTCCGATTATTCCTCGGGCTCTTCCACATTTAGCGCACAGCCGAATCCGTCAAGATTTCGAATTTCGCTCGAGACGCTCGTAAAATAGCCTTCTTCCCTCATCGCTGAGAATATAATCATTCAATTTCTTAAAGTTTTTACTTTGTATTTTACTTTGTTCGGGAACAAAACGTGCGTTAATTAAATCGACTCGACTATCTACGTTTATTTGTGTTTAATCGAACAGAAAAATTTAACGGAATAAATAAATTCTCAAATAGTCCAACTCATTTTTACGATACCTCGAAGAATCGGAGCCGACGTCGAGCGGGTACGCGGGCCGCGTGATCCACGTGGCCCAGCTAATCCCGCGAATTATGGCGCAGTGAGACAAAAGTTCCGACAGTAGAAAAAACTTTCACAAGAGTATTCGATTGCGAGGAGTGGATGGGGGGAACGAGGACCTCCTTCAGTGGATTGCCTCGGGAAGTAGTTCGGACTCGCGAGAGAAAAATTGGACTGGCGAGGATACCTTCCTTCCTCCTTTCAGCCGTTAAAAAGAAATTTCCATGCAATAATTAGATCCTCCGAATTACCTCAATAAAACGGCGCGATTAATAATATATATCTTTTTTTTTAAAACCCGAGCCTCTTTTTGTCTTCCGACTTTTCTGTTCCTTTACCACCGCAAGCGATGAATGAGGAGGGAAGGAATTTCGACCGAGAAATCTTAATTTCGAACTCCCTCGACTTTTCCACTCACGTTAGACGATTGGTATCATTTCGGAATTTCAGAGAGAATGTTTATCCACGTTCTCGGATACGTGGAAATGGTTCTTGCCAGATGAAATAAGGGATTCATATTTTATCGTTCGAGCTAATTTCACTGAAACCACTAATAAATTTCAGTCGATTCATTTGACAATACCAAGATAAGAAAGTGATGAAAGTCTACGCGTAAAAAAAACGAGGTGGCTTCTGAAAAAAAGTCGTTGACGTTGGTAAGGATTTTTTCAGTCAGATGTCTGTCTCGGTCGGACGAGAATAGAGATGAGAACAAACACTCAGCGCCTGAAAATTTTATTCCCGTAAGCTAATATTTCAGTTTCTGGCGATAAAAAGTTTGATATTTCAAAATTTCTCATCGGCCGAATATTTCATAGACGCCGCCCGAGTAAGACGGCGAATATTTTTTTCCTGCTGAAAATTCCACGGCAGCTATAAACGGTTAGCTTTGTGCGAGGGGGTTGAAAGAAGCCCAAGCGTTCGAGGTACGAAAGAAAAGAACAAAGAGAGAAAGGGAAGGAGGGATGGAGGGAGAGAGAGAGAGAGAGAGAGAGAGCGAGACGATAATGGAGAGACAAAGAAAAACGAAGCCGAGATGGATACAATCGTGGAACAGCGAGATCGCGCTAATTGGTCTGTATTCTTGTGCAACCGGGCGAATTACGCTAGTTAAGATATTACGTGCTCGGCTGTCAAAGTTAAACCCTAGCAAATGAGAGTGTGGAGCTGCTGACACCGAGAATTAGCGAGTATTCGGCTGTCTGTTGGACGAACGTTGGATGACGCGAGGGCTGGTACGAGCGACTAATAAGATCGCGGGAAGAGGTAAGAAGAGGGTGAAATAGGGGGGAATGAAAAGAAAATTGGCCGCCCGAGTGACTGATACAGCGAAAGAGAGAAAGAGGACGAACGCTCGTAGCCACATTTGTCTCGAATATACGTAATATCGGCGGGGCAATATGAATAGCAAGACCTACTTCAATAGACGACACACAGGCAGGGAGCTTTCTGTACATCAGGGACAAATGACACATCGTGGGCACGAAAAAAGTATCGATTCGAGTTATTATTTCGTGGAATGCCGAGTCTTGAGTCGAATCAAATTGCATTTTGTACGTCCCCATTAGGTCGAGAGTCGTCGGAATATCTTAAACTCGTTTCCAGTAGAGTGTAAAAAAATCACTAATTAACCTACTTAACCCTAATTCAAAACGAGGCCATGCTTAATTTCAAACTGATTATTTTTCGATCCGAAAGTAATTTCATTCTCATTATGAATTTCACTGATACAGAAGACGATAGAAGCGGGATATTTTCCGATCCGCGAGCGTCTTGGAAGACGCCGAAAACGTTTCTCATAAATTATCGGATAATTAAAATTACTCGGATGTTACAAGGGGTCGATACGGTCTTGGCTCTCGCAATGATTTATACCGCTCGTTGTTACAACCAGCGAATTAATCTTCGTAAATGCGAAAATATATATCTCACACCTCGTAAAATATAGCCCGAAACGAATATTAAACGGCGAAAAAAGTTTTCCGGCGTAGAAAGATGTTCGGTTTATCTATCATAGCTCGCACAGACACGAAGAAATTCCAAATTTATTTAGCCCGGTATACGCTATATTTGAAAATGTATTATCCGAGCTTGCAGTTTCGATGACACGAATTCATACACATCGGAAATGGAAATTTTTCATTCTCATATACGTATAGATTAACGAGAAATTTAAAATTCAGACTGACGAGATCTGCCGGATGCATTTTTCGAAAGAGATTACCTCTGATTCTGTTACAGTTTTGCATAAAGGTTCCATGTAGTTACCGAAGAAAATTTCTAGAAGGATTTTCGTAACCAAATTCCATTGCCCTCTCACCTTTTCTAAAAGTTGCAATTTTTGAAATTTCTTCTCTTGCCTCATCTCGTGGGAAATCGATCTTGAATAAGAATTTAAATAAAATTTATCGGGTCAGCAACGGCAGGATATAACTCCAAGTTATCCCTCTAGGTTACTAATTTCCAAATTAGAGTCTGCTTCGAACTGATTTATCGCGAGATTTATTTTTAACTCTGAAATAACAGAGATACAAAAAAATTTAACAGAGAATTCCAACTATAGTGTGTAGTATTCCCTGATCTCCGTAAAAGTTTAGCCGGCACGACTATGACAAAAAAAAGTTGAATAAGAAACGGAAGGGTGGAGGGTAATAGAGAGAAAGAAAGGAAAGAGAAAGCGAGGATTTTGAGACTTGGGCCGTTACGAAACGATCGCGCGTGAATATCCGAATTGTTCCCGCCGCTTGCTCCTGGCAGTTTTCCAGTCTACCTTATCTCTTCTTCGCCACTTCAATCCCCACCATTGGCAACCCCGGTGCCTCTCGTGCGTACACCACTCAACCTTTTGTAGAACCCGATCGAAAATTCAAACTCGCCGCTCACGACCCTTTTCCGGATTGCGTTTGAAAACATAAACGAGCGTTGAACTGTTGGTACTCCGACACGTCGCGACCAGCTATAGCCACAAACTCGAGCTAATTTATCCTCCGAGGTACTGGGGAACATGGCGCATATTGGTGAAATTTTCAAGTTCGATTTTTCAACTATTCGTTTCAAAGTAATTGTTTACATATAGTTTCTGAATAACTCTAAATAAAATTTTAAACTGATTCAAAATCCTGATTAAATTACAACTTTCCTGATCTGTAGTTTCTTTCATGCTATCTAATAATTCAAATGGTTGTAATTAGAACGTACAACAAATATCAAATGACCCAAATTCTAAATTCTAGAATATCAGCCTTGCTCGTTCGTATCGATTTTCACAGAGGGAAAAATTCAATCCGAAAAAATTCCTTTATTCCATCTCTAGCAATGTGTTGATTGCGATAATACTTTCTCCCCCTCTTCGTGGAACGCCTCCCGTATATACAGTTCACGGAAATACGCGACGTTGAAATTGCAGTCCGTTTATTACGTAGATATAGATCGTTCGGAACGATCCCCTCGCCCACCCCTTCTGCTCCTATAGTTCGTCTCCGCTTGCCAGGTCGAATCGGGCCGACCGATCGCGATTATCGTTTTCGAAAATTCACGAAATCGGCAGGGCCGATAAGGACGAAAATGGAATGCGCGCGAACGGTCCGTCCGACCGTTTTCAATCGAAACATTTTACACCTGTTACGTTCACGCGTGAATGGAACAGCCTCGATTATTCAGCCGAGCTGTACGGCCGCGCGAGCCAAATTCACCAGGCTGCATCATTTTCAACTCCGGAGCTAGTATAATTCAACCGGGACTATTTCAAACCGACTGAATTTCTTTGTAATCGAAAATTTTCGCCTGTCACCCGGTCAATTTATGCGTCCTCCGTGCATAATCGAACGCCACTCCGGTCGCAGAGAATATTCCACCTGCGCGTGGGGTTGCGAATCGAGATTGGTATAGTGTACGGTGCTCTATATCGCGTGAGACGAATCGGAAATGTAGTACGTGCATCGATAAAATGACAAATGTAATTAAAACCTCTTCAAAGTCGATTTTTCGAGATAAATTTCTAGCCAAAGTTGGTTCCACTCCCGTGAATTTCTATTTGTATAAATATTTATAGTTTTAATACCATTATGCCTCGAGTATTCCTGAAGATTTTTATAAGAGTCTGAAGAGTTTTGAAGTTGAAAGGGTCGAGTCGAGACGGAATCGCCGGCCTGATTCAATTTTAATCTCAAGATTGCGTTCTGAGAGGAAAATTAGTCAATCATCGTATTTATCAGATCCTCTTTAAATTTTGATCCCCGCGGAACGACTCTAAACGTCGAATTAAAAACTCCACTCCCTCTCGACAGTTCTGTTCATTTTTAAATGAATTACGGTCCACAAAAGTGATCAAGGTGGCACACAATGCGGTATTAAGATTCTACCAAGGTTCGCGATAAATAATGACGCGAGGTTTTCCAGACAGACGTCAACTTCTCTCAAGAAGGTTATTGACTTTAATTGAAAGCCGGTGGTCCAGTTCCCGTTGTACGACGTCATTCGTGAACATTATTCCTTAATGGACGGAATGATTTACGTCGCGATCCCGGAGGCCTTTTCTTTCCTGGGCTTTATACCTGAAAAGCTCCTCTTTGTCGCCATACCATAGGCTGTGGCATGTGGGTATCATGAGCTTTTCGTCCATTGTTCCTGTCCACATTGTGAACGCCTTCCCGCGTCTCGGTGTGGGCACATCTACATGTGTACGCTGGCCCGAGTGTACGTTACCGATACGCCCTGCCTACCTTGTGTCATCCGCGTAACGTATGTTTCCCATTCGGTACGATTATAACTAAACCGTCTGACAACATCGTTCGGTTTCGACCTGACCGAGGAAAATATTCGCCTAGCTTGAATTATTTATCATCTGAGAACAGTGGATGGAATTAAATCGTGAGAAATATCGAAGCAATCTGTTTCTACCCAGGCAGGAAAGTACAACCGGCGCGTCTACGGGCCAAGT
>NCVS01001578.1:0-81755 GCA_003055095.1 Goniozus legneri | reverse complement strand
TAAAAAATATTCTGTATTCTGAGTAGAAAAATACTTTTTTTTCAGTGTAATCATAAAATCATAGATCGTTTTTATAGTTTTAAGTGTACTTAACATTTTTGTTAATTAGTTTTAACAATAATCACAAAATCACTAGTCACTTTTATAATTTTAAATGTACTTATCATTTTTCTAAATTTTTAGATTAATAAAGATCAACATACGACACCAAATAATTTATTATATTAACTTTTTACATCTCGAAATAATTGGAGGAACGCTTACCAAAAGTATATAATTTTCAAACTGCCAAATTTTCATGAAAAAACTGAATAAAAAACTAGCGTTCCCCCGATTCTTTCGAAATTGTGTTATATCGTATTATAAATCCTGTGATGACAAAATGCAGGCTCGCCGTGCAAGAACAAGCCGTGTCAAAACGGCGGCACGTGCAACGAGGACGCGCGAGGCGAGTTCACGTGTTCCTGTCAATCCGGCTACACCGGTGCTTTTTGCGAATCGGAATTGGGCGCGCGTATGTGCGACAATCAGCCGTGCAAGAACGGCGCGCAGTGCCAGCCGATCGCCAACGGCGACTACAAATGCAACTGCTTGGCCGGATTCACCGGACGGAACTGCGAGGTTAACGTCAACGAGTGCGCCTCTAATCCATGCCGAAACGGCGGCATCTGTCAGGATCACGTGAACAATTACACTTGCATTTGTGACCGAACTGGGTAAATTTTGTTGTTTTTTCAACTAATTAAAAAAAAAAGAATCTATAAATTTTTTATCGATACTCTCTACTCAGTGTACCGTTATGAGTAATTAAAGATGTAGCCAAGAGAATTTCTATACTAATGAACCAAACGCAGCTTGTATAGCGAACGTGTAGTATCTACTTGGCGATAGGAAGGTCTATGAACCGCGCTCGACCACCCGAAGCGCATTTCTCATTGGCTACGTTTTTTCTCAAATAGCATACTCCCTTACGTCGTGCTTTTACTATCATATATCGACTTCTAGTATAAAATCCTTCCATCAAATGTAGATTTGTTTATAAATAGTCAATATTTAAATGTAATAATTTTTACAATTTTCTGCACAATATATTATAATGTTGTAGTTACGAGGGTGAAAATTGCGAGATCGACATCGACGAGTGTAGAGACAATCCGTGCTTGAACAATGGCATATGTTACGACAATTACGGGGGTTACATGTGCCACTGCCCGTCGGGCTTCGAGGGCCAGAACTGCGAAATGAATCTGAACGAGTGCACGTCGAGCCCGTGCGCCAACGGGGCCACGTGCATCGACGAGGTCGGCTCGTTTCGCTGCGTTTGTCCGTCCGGTTACGCGGGCAAGCTCTGCGAGCTGAGGAGCGTCTGCGAGAACGCCGCTTGTCCGGCCAACAGCATCTGCATCGAGGACGTCCACGGGCCTCAGTGCGTCTGCAATCCCGGCTACATGGGCAATCCACCGAATTGCACCATCAATTTCTGCGCGAGCAACCCTTGCGCGAACGGCGGTACCTGCAACAGCGTACGCGATGGCTACAACTGTTCTTGTCCGCCGGAATGGAAAGGTACACTAGCGGTTCGTTAACAGTAGATTAGTTTTCATTCATTTCCCTCCATGTTCCTCTTCTGTTCAACTAGAGAAATTATTCGGGGTAAATTTTGTTCATTCATTACTAGATTTATTTAAATTTTCTTCTCGTAGTAAAGATACTTTATTACAAAATTAATCATGAACCATCGAGGCATCGCATGTTGAATTCAGAAATCCATTACGATAATTAATTAGCCATCCGAAATAGTAAAATTAACGTCATAGATAACGCTGATCAGAGAATTTTAAATTGATTCCAAATCGGCATAATTATCAATGAAATTGCAATCGATTCCGTCGAAATTCGCGGCACTTTGCTACTCGGATCAACCCGTTGTACACACTGTACTCGATTTCAAAACCACGCGCGGTACAATATTGACCGGTTGTTCGGTTGACTACCCGTGTTCGGTATGCCATAATGGGGGCACCTGCATAGAGAGACTCACCGATACGCGCACAACTGTTCGCGTATCTCGTGTCAACGAACGAGATTTTCCACGAGGTTATATACCCATCGCGGGTAAGTCGCGCGACTTCGCGACCTCGTTCTTTCCATTTTGTTTACAAACCTCCAATCCGGTTTTCGGGAATTCATCGAGACTTCTTTTCATGCGAAATTCGTACGTCACCGGGGGAAATTCTCCATTCACACCAGAGTGGGGTATACCTCCTATGAAAATTCAGAAGCTCGCTACGCGCGGTCTCTTTAACGACTCGCTACGTAATTCACGAGCTTAAATGTACGCGGGCGATATATCGCGAGTCGTATCAGCCCTCTCCGAGGTTACATTGAATTCGCAATGGGCTCGTCCTATAACACAATGAACGCTCGATGACACATTACGAATTCAGCTTAGCGTTAACCGTACGCTTGCCAAGATTAACGAGAATCCTTTTCCATCTCCTTGAATTCGTCGGAGGAATAGTTTAACGATTACTCGACTACTCGCGGCGAGTTATGAAAAAAGGGAAAGTCCTTGGGAGTTTGTTAAAACCAAAATCCTATCGGGTATCATAAATATCGAAACGAGTTTTGGCGAAGCGCCTATGGGGGTATCTCAAGGGAAACTTGGCACGATCTAACCTTTCGTCGTATCTCTATGTTTTTGCCGGAAGCTTCGTTACGGATACGCGAGAATTGCCAAAAGTAAATGTTTTTCTACCGCGGTTGATCATCCTTTGGAAAGTTTCTGATATTCCGGTAATTAATTACCGACCGGAGCTCGAGTCTACATCGAATTAAAAATGAAATAAATTTCGATAAACTATTATGCAATATTAATAAATAAATATACTTTGTATTAAAATTCATATTCATTTCGTATCAAGTTTCGCGTAGCAAAGAGGTATTTTCTAGTCGAGCAAAGATTTATTCAATGTATTGAAAAGAAACATTTGTTCAATCAAACGATTCAATTAAGAAGCGAGGACAGTAGCGGAAATACAGAGCCCGTATAATAAGCCGTATCCTAGCTCACAGGACTCGAGCGCATAATCCGATAATGAGATTTGACTGTATGTGCCTCCCAGGCCGAAATTGAACGTGTGAGGTTACCTTTAATCGCGGTAAATCGACCGTATCGCTATGTGTATGTATAGTATACATAGACCAATGTGGGTCGTCCTCGCCGTATTTGCACTCCTCGAGCTCGGCCTGAACGAGCTGCACCTGCGAGTCAGGTCGAACCGGGCCCCTTCCTCCGCGATCTCGTTCCACGGATCGTTGCTCGTTCCCGCTCCGATCGAACGAAGCTACGCGATAGAACGGATATCGTCTACTTCGATACGCGGCTAACACCGTTAAACTTTCGTTGACTCCGAGCAAATTTTCCTCGCGCATTACAAATTTATCTATCGACAATTCTAGCACGACAAACTAGCTGAAAAATAACGAAATTTCGAGACGAAACTCACCGTCGTACTTTTGCACAAACTAATTTCGGTCGAGTTACGAGAAAATTACATCGAAAACTAATTACAGTGCGCGGCGTGATTTTCCCAACCTTCTTTTTCCATCACGTACTTAAAACTAAATACATCGTAATTGGTATATTTTTATTGACTTTGTAACGTTTCTGAGTTGTTACAATTTTCCATAACGCTGACAGGTAAAAACTGTCAACGCAACGTGGAGTGCTGGTCGCAGCCGTGCCAGAACGGTGGAAGTTGCATCGACCGTGCCAACGGCTACGGATGCGTCTGCACCGAGGACTACATGGGAGAGAATTGCGAGCTCGAGTACGACGCGTGCGCCATAAATCCCTGCATGAACAACGGCACGTGCTCGACGATGGCTGTATCGAAACGGGACTTCATATGCAAATGCCCCAAGGGCTTCGAGGGGAAAATATGCGACGCTAATATCGACGATTGCGTCGACATCGTCTGCCCCGACGGACAGGTCTGCGTAGACAGGGTGAACGAGTACGAGTGCAGATGCCGAGACGGTTACACGGGACCAAACTGCACCCAGCTAGTCAGTCACTGCGCCGCGAAACCGTGCAACAACGGCACTTGCATAGATCTCGAGGGTGGATTCAAATGCGACTGTTACGACGGATACCAAGGTTAATCTCGCATCGAGGCTGACACCGTTGACACCGACACACTGTTTTAACACTCGGGTTTATCGTTCGAGGGTATCGAGTGGTTACTCGTTTTTGATTCGCCTCTAGAGCCGATTCGATTAAAAGTACACCCGGCTTATACGGATCGATCGAACAGTGACCCTGGTTGTTAACAACAGCGCTGTCTACTGGGTTGAATTTCATATAATTCATACAATTTGTAAATTTCATTCAATTTATACAAATCAAAATTTTTTTAATTTTCACTATTCATTTATTTTCGTTATATTTTCTCTCAATTCAACCCAGACAACAATCTGTACATTCCGGAATGTCCAATCGCAATTTTTTAAACTGGGTCGATTTCAGGTAAATACTGTAACGAAGATGTAAACGAATGCGAAGTAGTCGGCAATTCGCTATGCAACTACGGAATATGCGTGAACAACGAGGGCGGTTACAACTGCTACTGCCGCCCAGGATTCTCCGGTGATCACTGCGAGATCGACATCGACGAGTGCCTGTGCGGGCCGTGCAAGAACAACGGCACCTGCGTCGATCGCGTCAACGGTTTCGACTGTCAGTGTCCTGCGGGATTCACTGGCAAAACGTGCGAGATCGACGTGAACGAATGCGAGAGTTCGCCCTGCCTGCACGGTGCCACTTGTCTAGACGAGATCGCATCCTACTCCTGTATCTGCTCGCTCGGTTTCGCCGGTGCGAACTGCGAGATTAATATCGATGACTGCGAGTCTCAGCCCTGCCAAAATCACGGCAGGTGCGTCGACGGGATCAACGACTACACCTGTGACTGTACAGACACCGGCTTTGACGGCAAACGCTGCGAGAACAACATCGACGACTGCGATCCGAATCCCTGCGTGAACGGGGCTGTTTGCATCGACGAGATCAAAAACTACAAGTGTCAATGTTATCCTGGCTACATAGGCAAGACCTGTGAGATCGACGTCAACGAGTGCGAGAGCTCGCCCTGTCAGTTTAATGGTACCTGTCTCGAGAGGTCGAACAAGGAGCTTTACAAGAGCGACTCTCTCACGTTGCCCTCTATATTCACCCAGGAGTTCAGTTACGCTAATGCTAGCGGGTGAGTGGAATCATCAGTTAAATTGTGATTCATTTTATAACTTTTAACAAATTATTACTATAAACTAAATCTGTTTTTTTAGCTACGAATGTATATGCGTGCAAGGTGTGACGGGTAAAAACTGCGAGGTGAACATCAACGAGTGCGACAGTTCGCCGTGTCAAGCCGGTACCTGCGTCGACAGAATCGGAGGTTACACCTGCGAGTGCGACGATGGATTCGAGGGCGATCACTGTCAGTTGGAGATCGACGAGTGCAAGAGATACACACCCTGCGAGCACGGTACCTGCATCGACGCACGAGCCGATTACTTTTGCACGTGCGAGCCCGAATACGGCGGCAAAAACTGTTCTGTTCTGCTCACCGGATGTCAGGGCACCGCCTGTCAAAACGGCGGTACTTGTTGGCCCTATCTCGTGAACGAGACCATTCACAAATTCAATTGCACCTGTCCGAATGGTTATCACGGCGATATTTGCGATTACGTGAGTATTCGGTTCATCGATTTTTATTTTATCACCTCGATGCACTTATTAATCGTCCTTCTTTTCACTTGCATTGCACTCATAGGTGACGGTGCGTAAATTTCCCTCTATCCTATCCTATGCCTCAACTATTCGACATGGACTGTATTTTTAAAAATGAATTTTTTGTAGGTAACGACGATGTCACTGAGCGGCAACTCGTTCGTTCTGGTGAACACCTCCCGCGACGAAGGTTACGACATTCAATTTCGTTTCCGTACGACTTTACCGAACGGTCTACTAGCCATGGGCAAGGGGTCGACGTTTTATATTCTCGAGTTGGTCAACGGCAAGCTGAACCTGCACTCGAGTCTGCTGAACAAGTGGGACGGTGTGTTCATCGGTAGCGGCCTGAACGACTCGAATTGGCAAAAGGTCTTCGTGGCCATCAACTCGACTCACCTGGTGCTCTCGGCGAACGAGGAGCAGACGATCTATCCTATCAGCTCGAACGAAAACTCGAACTCGAATCACACCTCGTTCCCAATGACTTACGTCGGTGGCACCACGAGTTACCTTCGCAGGCTCACTCACGGTCCGCCATTTTTCGTTGGATGCACCGAAGACGTCATCATCAACGGCGAATGGGTGAGTTAGCGAATTTTTTTTTTTTTATTATCTTCAAATTTATTATCTTGCCCAACGAATATTCTATTCACGTCAAACTCGAGTTCCAATCGAAAAGTCATTGATCCTGTCACGAGCATATCATAGTTTGAGAGTTATATCACTGGTGAGCTCTTGACCCGGACGATCAATTGTGATTCGAGGATCTGTCGTGTCAGGCTTAATCCACAGGATCGTATCATTGAATTTGAAAGGCCAATTGAATCTTACAATTCGAAAGGCAATGTTTACCCAATCAATTGTGAAATTTATGTATATGAATAAGACACATTTACACATTTTGTACTTTTCAAAATTTTTCAACTGTTTAAAACTCTTTTTTTATTGTTAAAATTTTATATTCTTATCGATTAGTTTATTTACTCAATTTTTTATATTCTCAGGTGTACACTGAAACTGCGTCCAAAACAGTTTACATGGAACATGTGGAGTCCGGGTGTCCCCGGGAGGCTCAGTGCTCGCCGAATCCCTGCAAGAACGGAGGACACTGTACGGACAGGTGGCGTGATTTTTCATGCAAGTGCGAGCGCCCTTATCTCGGTCACACCTGCCAATACAACATGACCGCCGCCACGTTCAGCTATGAAAACATCACGGACAGTTTCGTTACCGTAAAAGTCTCGGACGCTGCGAGACGAGCCGTTAGATCGATCGTTGACATCTCGATGTTCATTCGCACGAGACAGGACACGGGTGACATCTTCTACCTCGGCTCGGAGCCAAAATCCCGTAACGAGTGGAAGCCTCAGGAGCAGACCTACATAGCGGCTCAGCTCGAGCACGGCGAGCTACTCGTCAGGATACAGTTTAACGGTACCGAGGCTTACTCCGTCGGCAGCGTTAAACTCAACGACGGGAATAATCATCTTATCCAAGTTGTGAGGAACATAACGCTCGTCCAGGTGAAAATCAACGGCACGGAGTACTTCAGGAAGACCATAAGCGCCACCGGCCAGTTGAACGTAACTGTCTTGTATTTGGGAGGTCTGCCTCAGGCGTCGAGGTATATACGCCAGGCGGACAGTAGACAACCAGAGGTGCACCGCTCGGCTCAGGTCAACTTCAAGGGGGTCATTCAGGATGTTCAGATTTCGAACGGGTCCGACACAATGGTCGTCGAGTTTTTCCCGCTTAAGGTGAATAATTATCAAACCAAATTTAATTTTACTATTTTAATCGATAGAATCAAATTTTATTTCATTGTTCGATAAATTTAAATTGACAGGAGTCCAACTGGAACAAATAAATTATTTCATTGATTGATTTCATTTTACTAAAATACGAATTTATCTTTGTAGGCGACCGATATTCCGATACCGATAAAATTCGGTAACGTAACTTTCGACCACGAGAAAGTACTTCCTGGAGTCGTGTCCGATAACGTTTGCGTGAGCAATCCGTGTTACCATAACGGTACGTGCCACGTCACTTGGAACGACTTCTGGTGCGAGTGTCCGCGCGGTTACACCGGCAAAACGTGCCAGGAAATGGAATTCTGCCAGCTCCAGGATTGCCCGACAGGATCGAAGTGTCAGAATCTCGACGATGGATACGAGTGTATCGCCAACGTGACGTTCAATGGAAACGGGCCATCCTTGACTTACGTTTACGATCAAGTGGAGAAGAAGAACGTGACCGAGTCTACGATAGATACGATTGAAATCACGTACAGGTACAAATTTCCTCGCCACTGCTGGAAAATTGAATCAACCGTACCAATATCGACATTTGCGATGTTCATTTAATTTTTTTTTTAATATAACGTTTCCATTTCTCAGATCGAATACCGGAGGTACATTGATGCACATGACTTCGCGTACCGGTGACCAACACTTCACGATATCGGTGTACAAAGATACGATAACCGTCACGTGGAAGCTCGACTCGTCGAATCAAGGCATTCTGTCTTTCGGCAAACCCGAACCGGACGGAAATTGGACTTCCATTCTTCTGAGGCTGGGCAACGACTCGATGGAGTGCGGATACGCCAACTCGAACGAAGATAACGCACCCCACTCGACTTCGAATTTCAATTTTCCGTTGTGGTACGAAATGTTGACGACCGGGACGGTCACGCTGGGTGGACTTCCCAGTGGACTGTCGGACAGGCATAGTTATGTTACCATTGGAGGTAATAAATACGGCACGGATATGAGAGAAGGAATCGATGGAAATACCGTCGATTACAACGAGAGAAGATTGACTACCGCTGCACCACCTCACACAATGATTTCTGGTAAGAAAAAAAGCGAAAAAAGAGTAGAAATAAAAAATGTAATATAAAATTGTGTATTTTGCTAATTTAAATTTTTTTACAGGAGAGCCTTTCAAGGGTTGTTTGGGAGAAGTGAGAATCGGCAGCATGCTTCTTCATTATTTCACGTACAACGAAGTCTACCAAAACGCGAATTTCACGCCAATGGAGTACCTCGCTCTGCAAGACAATAACGCCTCGCATCTCGATACGATCGGTTGTCAGTTGTGTTTCGAGGTAGATTGTAAAAATGATGGATACTGTCTCGACAGATACACGAGCTACGTCTGCGAGTGTCCTGCCGGCTACGCCGAAGACGATTGTTCCGTCAACATCGACGAGTGCATAGACAACAAATGTCAGAACGGTGCTACGTGCGTTGACGGTATCGCGAACTACACGTGCACCTGTAAATCCGGATGGCAGAGTTGGCTGTAAGTGGTAGAATTACCGAACGAAATTGGTATTCAAATGACCGTTTAAATTTATTTGCAATATCAAGAGTCGCGCTAGTTTTATCGTTCACCTCGAAAGATACGAATTCTTGGCGATGTTATCGAGACACTTATCAGTTTTATCTCTTTTTCAATTCTCAGATGCGACGAGGACGTGAACGAGTGCGTGCCGTTCAGTCCGTGCCAGCACGACGGGATTTGCGTTAATTTACCGGGCTCGTTCCGCTGCGAGTGTCCCGATCAATTCACCGGCGAACTCTGCGAGAACTTCCGGCTGATCACTTGCGAGAATCAGCCCTGCAAGAACGGCTCCACCTGCAGCAACGTCGTCAATCCGAGAACCAATGACAATTTCACGTGCAGCTGCATGCCAGGTTACGAAGGCACGTTGTGCGACGAACCCTACTGCATCAACACGAAGTGTCAGAACGGCGGCAGATGCGATTTCCTATATCAGGTGAGATTAATAGATAACATTTCAAATCTCTGAACGAGAATAACCCCTCGACCAAATCAGAGAATGCTTATAAATAACTTTCTTTTTTTGTGTAAAAAATTATATAAGGCTATACAAAACTTGTTAAAACTTTATTAATTATTGTATTGCTCTTTGAAGACTCCGCAGTGTACTTGCCAACCGGGATACACAGGGAAATACTGTGAGATTGACATAGACGATTGCGCACCGAGTGCAGAAGGCGACGTACCCTGCAAGAACGACGGCAAGTGTTTCGACATCGTAAACGGATTCAGATGCGACTGCAACGGTACAGGTTATAGCGGCGTCGATTGCAGCATAGAGATCGACGAGTGTCTGGATCACAAGACCGATTGCGGATACGGCACTTGCGAGAATTTGGTCGGAACGTATCGCTGCATCTGCGAGGAAGGCTATTGTGGATATTCGTGCAACATGATAAACCCGTGCATTGATGTGAGTTTCATTATTTTCATCGTTGAGATCAAATTTAATTCGCGTTCTTGACGTTAATTTTATTAATTAGAGTTTGAGTTAATAGTTTTAGAATTATAATTTTCGCTCCTTTTTCAGGATTATTGCCAGAATGGCGGAAGTTGCAAATGCGCCGATGATGGTGGATACACCTGTCAATGTATGCCAGGCTTCACGGGACAAAATTGTACCGAGGTGAGTGTTCACTATAGAATTTCATCGTAATAAATACCAACGTGGTGAGATAAGTATTATCATAGTGATTCAATATCCGCAAACAAGAATTGCTACCTTCGAACATAAAAATTCGTTTAAATCACTTCAAGTTAGAAGGGAATTTGAAAAAACTTATTATTACTCAAAATTGATTAATTAATATGAGAATATCGTTATTATAAATTCAAAAAATACCTCTTTTATTTATTCATTATTCATTTTCAGTCTGAGCATTTCTTGGGGAGCCAAGCACGTGACATAGCTGTCATAGTCGGGCCAATCGTGGGCTGCCTGTTCCTGATAGCGGCTGGCTCGTTGATAGCGCTCTTTATGATGGCCAGAAAGAAACGAGCGACTCGGGGCACGTACAGCCCATCGGCGCAAGAATTCAGCAACCCCCGCGTCGAGATGGATAACGTGATGAAACCACCTCCCGAGGAAAGATTGATTTGAAACGGTGACCCATCTAACGACGAGATAATCCTAGTCCCGCGAATCACGAGTGTTCCGTTAATTCAACGACCAGAAAACAACGATAGGTGGATCGGGGGTGTCCTATCGTGACCCTGAGATGATACCAGGGTTGTTTTTTCGCTCTAACCGTTGAATGAAAATTCGTCGCCTTCCCGTTATCGAGTGTCCATCTACTCAGGAAGGTGCCCAAACGGTAATGAGCTAGTTGGGAAACCGATCTTCATCCCGAAACGAAATTCGATGCAATTTTTAAAATCGCGAAGAATAATTCATATTAATATCGACATTAATATCGAATATTTTCGCGAACGGACCAATTCACGAAAATTTATAGTCATCAATTTCGATTCGAGATCGAGATGGTTGTCCAGAGTTGTTTTTTTGACAGAGCGATGTATGTTATTTTGTTATTCGAAGCACTCGAAAATTATGTATAAATCTGCAGACAATTCATTGTGGTGAATGAATTGATGAACTGCACGAAGTGTACTTATCAATTCACTTAACAAGTGTCCTTAAAACGTTGTAATCAATACTCGAAACGAAACTCCCGAGCAACGAGACCCGTCCATTTTAGTGCCTAATCTACTAATCTTGCAGAGATTTCTATTTATAAGTGGCCAACTATACGAGTAAGAGTGATCATTCCAAAAAGAAAAAATGTTTCTTTAAATAATAGAGAATCAAAGTCTCTAATTCTTAAGCCAATTTATACTCTATCGAGAGATATCCTACGTTGCGTAGGAGTACATTTTTTTTCGAATATGTCTATGTCAAAAAAGTATCGGTGCGATGTTTATATGTTGGAAAACACAAAAGACTTATGTGTTTCGGGATGTCGTAATAATTATTTGTTAATTTTGTACATAGAACATTAGTTGTAAGTTATATAGAATTTATTGAAGGTTTATCAATAAGATTTTATATGAATATAGTATTTAACGTTTATTATCAAACGTGTGTTATTCGGTACGTAATTATTTACTACCACGACCAAAGTATCAACGCGGAATTTTTGTGTTCGCAAGAACGTAATTGAAATCATGAGGAAAATCAATATAGTTAAAAGACAAGAATATTGATCATTCGTGCACTGAGTACAGTATTCGACGTATGAATAACTATAGTATAATTATAGGATAAAAAATACAAAACTAGTAAATGGTAAGCATGAAAATTAATTTAATTAGGTAGCAAAATGTTAAATAAAATTAGTGAATTCCAGGATTCGCTGATCCAGTTGATAAATACAGTGCAGGAAATTGTTAATTCAATAAAATTCAATCAGTATAAAAAATGTAGATTAAAGAATATCAATATCTCTTGCAAGACTGAAGTTTGGTTACTATGAGAATACATAAAACTGTAAAAATGCATCGATTGTGTGTGAAATAATTTGAGCGATTGCGTTATATATGTACAAAAAGCAATAAACATTAAATATCAAAATCATATAACTCTCTTTAATAATTTGTACAACCTTGATTTAAAAATATTATGTACATATATTCTTTAAATAAGTATAAATCACAAAAGTTTTTAAAAACAACTCATTATTTTAAAAATTTCTATCATAAATTGAAACAAAAATAAAAATTAAAAATGAAAGAAACCTAATCTGTATAAATTTTGTTTCTATTAATATTTTAAAACATAACTTTCCAATTTTTTTAAAATTAATTTTCTCTGTTGCGTTTAAAACACTGCATCCATTATTTATTAAATTTCCTAAATTTAGAGATTTCGGAATCACGTTTTTTTTCCATTTATTTTTGTTAATTTATCGCGAGAAAGTCTATCAAAAAATAATAATCCAGCAGCACGTTCAATAGTATCCGGTGGCACCTATTTAGAATATAAAATATTAATTCAATTTGTTAATATCATATTTTCATATCTTATATCACTTACTCTAAAATTTTGCAATGGTGTATTATCATCAATAGGAGCATTGGGCATTACAAATGCTTCCATTTCTAAGTTTGAATCATGTGTCTCGCACACTACTACTTTATAAAAATGAGTTGGAACTGCTACATGATTGGATCCTATGACTTCATAGCGTACATATTTTTTCCCATCAGATTCTCTCCTATAAAAATTTATATTTTATTTTTACTTTCTACAGAGACATACAAATTGATGAAAGAGTAATAATACTCATGCAGTAAAAGGTAATACTTACTTAGGTAAATATAATGGACCAGTACATACATAAACATCTTTATAAACATTTGCGAGTTTTCTGACATACTTTTCCAATCTATTCCACGAATCTCTATTGAAACCCTTCCCTACTTGAGGCGCCATATTGGATAAAAAGAAAGTTTGATCTATGAATTTCTGATTTCTCTTATGATTACCAGCTGCTGCTAAGTGTCCACGATCGTATCCACTCCCTTTGTAATCAGCATTATTTGATCTTAAATAGCAATAAAGAAGAGTTTATACAGTATTCATACAAAAAGTTACTTATATTTACCTAAAATATGGATGTATACTTTCATCAGGTTTGAATTCACACTTTGAACGATCTACACCTTCTTCAGATTGCAATACATCTTTACTCAAATGTTCAAAAACCCAATGAGCAACTCGATTTCTTCTATCATATGACAATACAAAGTCATCGAATGATCTAACATGATCTAATCCGGGAAATCCATATTTCATAATCTAAAAAAATCATAAATATAATTATTATTAAAGTGAAGTAAGTATCATTTTCAATTTTATTATTCATGAATTCGTTTTTAAAATTAAATCAAATAGGTTATGTTAATATTCAATCCAATTACATACTTGTGAAACTCTTGAAACATTAGATACATTTGAACCCATTTCGACCTCTTTGTGAGCAGGAACTAAGGGTGTAGCTGCGGAAACCGTGCCAAATATTGGCAAACCAGGCATGTTTCTGATATTTACATTTGTTATCAAATCCTTGCGATTGTCTTTTTTATCCTCTAAATCATTTTGTATGGATTGTCTTCCAACATACCAACCGCTCAATCCAGCAGTCGTCAATGCTGTTAGCCCTACCGTAATTCTAGATATTTTATTCATTGCACTTTAATAAATTAAAAATCTTAATTCTAATAACAACATAACACACTACACAGATTCTTCGTAGCAGACTAAATTTTCCCAATTATGAAAGATCAACCACGTGGCTACGAGAACCAATCGCAGTACATATCGTAAGGCGGCCATTCGAATTTGTAGTATAATTCCAAGAATTCTCTATGAATCGATGAAGACTTCAATTCAAAGTGTCCAGCCTGACCAGTCGAAGGACACATGTATAACACATCCATATGGCCTCATATGAGAAAAGCGAAAGTTTGGAAGCATTGGCCCAGATTAAAGATCTGATCACTGAGTTCGTAATGAACTGTTGAACTGCAACGACGAAACATGAGAGACTATTTCTTTATTCTATTCTTTTTGGTATGTATTATCAATTAATTCATCAACAAAATATATAGTCTTAGGTCAGGTATAAAAAATAGATTATCTGAAATTGTGTTAAATATAATATTATATTTCAAATAAATTTTTTTACTCTTATAATGTTTCAATTACTTTATTAACGTAACTTAATTTTTAAATACTACAAACTATCCCGCGCAGAAGCGACCTAGCTTAACACTTGTCGAGTCTAAAAAGTCCTACGCAATTTTTGTGTGTAGATTATGACTTAATTTTTATTTTTCATTCCATAATAATCCTATCATCATGACAAGTAGTTAACAAAATTTAATATTGACTCAGGCTGAAATGCTGTGATGAAACTACTTTGTATTATCCACTCTGAGCTACAAACTAATCTATTTTGTTGCATAAGAGATTTTTATCAGTTAATCAGTAAATATTTCCTATATAAAATCGTTTGATTCACGTATTTCTAACTATTTTCTTTGGTAAGTTACTCAACACTCATATCGAGTACTATATAAATATCATGTTTTCATTCAATACTGTTTTTATAAAATAAGTGTATCACCCGTAATTTCAGTAATTTAACTAACCTCACTATCACGTGAATCGAACGAACTGGTAAATTTACACCGAAATGTTATATTTGTCTTATTTAAACTTTCAAATTCATTTTTCTGCAAAATATTGCGTTAGTAATTATCAAGCATCAGTCACTTAATTTTCCCGCCAGCGATGATATTGATACAAATGGAATTATGTAAGTTTGTCTCTGGTATTTTCAATTTATTCAACAATGTTTTTGAAGTATATTAATCCAAGGAACATAAACATGCGTGAATCGTGAAATAACTGTTGTATTCTGCATGCATTCGAATTTAGTACTTGTTTCAAGTAGTAACTTTAATCTGAAACGAATTTTCTATCAATGGTATTATGAATTTCAAATTAAATGATAAACTGTCTAATATGATATATATAGTAACACAGAATACAAATTTTTTAGATGTTAGGGAGACTATCATTGTTTGGAGCTCTCGCAAAATATTCAGCTAAATCAAACACATTGAGGAGTATTCATAATAATACTGCTGTGATGTCTAAATTCAGTCTTCCTGATCGCCTAATAGGCAATGAAAAATCAGTTTGGTAAGTACACATTAATGTTTCATTTATTGAATAATCAAGTAATATGAATGAAATTTACTCAATTTAGGGTAGAATATATACAACTTGCATTGCAATATAAACCGTTGAATTTGGGGCAAGGTTTTCCAGATTTTCATGCTCCAGAAAATGTGACCAGAGCATTATCCGCTGTAGCTGTCAGCGATAATCCTCTAATGAACCAATATACAAGAGGTTTTGTGAGTATTCAAATAGAAAAATGGAGTTTCCATATACCCATCAAATCATACATTTAGTTTAATTCAGAGCCATAATATTTTAGGGTCATCCAAGATTGGTAAATGCTATCGCAAAATTATATTCAAAGTTATTGAAAAGAGATTTGGATCCAAACAAAGAAGTACTCGTTACCGCGGGTGCTTACGAAGCACTGTATGCTACATTCCAAGGACACACTAATCCTGGTGATGAATGGATCATCATTGAACCCTTTTTTGATTGCTATGTACCAATGGTAAAAGCTGCTGGTGGTATTCCAAGATGCATAGCATTGAAACCTGTAAGTAAAGAATACTAATTTAAAGTAATTATTTCATTATGAGCGACATGAATATATTTGTAGAACAAAACAAGTGGCATTATAACATCAAGAGATTGGGTATTCAACCGAGAAGAGTTAGCCAGTTTATTCAATGAGAAAACAAAAGGAATTATTATCAATACTCCACACAATCCAATTGGAAAAGTATTTACTCTTGATGAATTGACATTTATTGCTGATTTAGCGAAAAAATGGAATACTTTAGTAATTTCCGATGAAGTTTATGAATGGATTGTCTACGAACCATATCAACATATTAGAATAGGTAAATAATTTTTTTTATCTAGTATTTAATTATTCATTTGCTTCATATTATAGTGATTTAATTTTTGTTTATTATAAAGCTACATTACCCGATATGTATGAGCGTACAATTACAATTGGTTCTGCTGGAAAAACATTTAGCGTAACAGGATGGAAAACTGGTTGGGCATATGGTCCAGCTAACTTGTTATTCAATCTGCAAGTTGTTCATCAAAATTCTATTTATACCTGCACTACTCCTATTCAAGTAATTTAAAAATTTTAATACAATATGTAATGACAATAGGATTTTATATATTTTTTTTTATATATTTTAGGAAGCAATTGCTATTGGATTCGAACAGGAGTTAGCAAGATTCGATCGGCCAGATTGTTACTTTTTCAGTTTGGCAAAAGAATTATTGCCCAAAAGAGATTTCATGGCTAAATTTCTCAAAGATGTTGGAATGACACCTACTATTCCAGAAGGTGGATATTTCATGATAGCTAATTGGACAGCTTTGGAGAATAAAGTAAAATTAGAAGAAGAAACCGATGAAAACAAAGACTACAGATTTACTAAATGGATGACCAAGAATGTTGGAGTACAAGGTATTCCACCATCCGCTTTCTACAGTCATGAACACAAGCATCTGGGAGAAGATAATGTTCGATATTGTTTTATAAAGGTCAGTTATTTTTTTTGTGAAAATTTTACTCATTGCTCTTATCGTTATTTAAAACTAATTTTCAATTTACAGAAGGATGAAAACCTTCAAAAAGCGGCCGACATATTAATGAAATGGAAATCTGAGCAATAAAAATATTTTTTATTTGCATATTTATAATCAAGAACCAATATTAATAACATAACTTAAGTTATCAAGGTATTTTTATTTCTATTGATATCTTACACAAGTAGTTTAAAATTATTTTAAAACAGACATTTATATTAAAAATAATCACATTTGCAAGAGCAAAAACGAACAGCTATGAAATGTTACTAAAATTCATCATTCAAAGTCTCCTCGAAGCCAACGTTTCACGTCTTTAGTATCAGCTCCAAAAGTTTTGCCGCATCTGAATTTTTCTCCTGGGATATGACCGCGATAATTTGGTAGTAATCCAACATTTTTGTGATAAATTGTGTATGGTTGCTTTACAAGAGGTGGCTCCGGTTGGGGTATACTGGTAGGACTCCACTGGTTACTCTTATTTTTTCGATAAATCGATGTAAAATCGCAAAGCGCATTTTTCGTACCAGAGTGTTTAACCACTCCAAGTTGAGAATATCCGAAGGGAACATGACCAGAGTAACCTAGAAATTAATTCACGATTTATATCCATTTTGATTTATATTTTGATATCTACTACGTGCGCATTGTTGTCTGAAAGATTTTTCATGATCCATTAGTAGATTAATTAATAATTTCTGCAACTACATAAAAATTAAAAAATAAACAAGTTGTAAAAAAATGATAGCGTCGTAGTTATCTGACGCTTGAATTTGGAGCGAAAAAATTGATAATCGCATAAATTTTCTACTTGTAACAGCAAATATTTCGATGGTTTACTGTTTTGTTAAGCGCATAAATTTCCGATGAAAGTGCCCATGACCCCCAATGACTAAGGTTTTATTCCCCGTTTTTGAATACAAAATATTACTCACTGCTGATGAAATATTTGTTGGGATTTGAGCAATCCATAAAATATGGCGAGAGTGCATGATCTTTCGGGGCCAAATACGGCTCATCTACCGGCACGGCCCTCACTAATCTTGCTCGTTCAGGTTTGATGTCCACTGTAGGAAATACACGGTTGGTTTCTTCGCCCTGAAAATGATAATAAATAGCCATTCACGAGCTGAAACGTGTTGAAGGAGAGAACATGGTTACCGATTTATCGTATAATCCGCATTTTCTATTTTCCACATCCTGAAGTTGGATCAATTGTCTCAATCGTTCTCTACAAATTTTTCTTTTTAATTTATCTCTTTCGAATTTTGCGACTCCTTCGGTCGCTAGATTCGCGAAAGTTTGCCCCTCAGCTGTTTTTTCACTCGGCACATGTCCTATTTTGAATATGATTAATCATGACTTTAATTGTGTTATACACTCTTGTAGCATATCTGCTTTAATAACTTCACCTGTGTATCCGATATTCATTGGATGAGTGTATTTCGAATCGACTTCTTCGTTCCTTTCCATAACTAGGTTTATATCATAATCTCGAGGTCTTTTTACCTTTCAAGTAATATTATCATTTTAATAATCATAGTTAGGAGAATTATGAAAATGTGAAACTAACTTCTTGATCAGGTGACTTGTTATCAGAGAGGACGAGTACAGTTTTTGAATCTTTAACTTTACGGTCTTTGAGAATTTTATGCGTCAGGTTTCCATAATTTTCGCCGGCTATGAAACGACTTTGTGGACAGAAACCAGTATATCTATAAATTATATTTAGTTATTTTCTTCTGTATTAATGAATTTTTTTGTCACTCAAAATTTTATCTTAAAAAATAGGTTATATCGAAATTTTCATATAATTACGATATTCTGAATTACCCTGGAATAAGATGAGGTTGTGGCGTTGTGATTAATTCTATATTAGCAGGCATTCTGACTATTCAATTTTAACCGTTTAATTAAGAATTTAAAATAACCTAGTTAACTGTCAATTTCAGCATTCGCGCTGTTCGATAAAGTTCGAAAACTATCGATTGTTTTTCACCGATTGTTAAACTTAGTATGAGTTGAAACCCCTAATGAATTATTATTGATTTTTTTTACAACAAAAATGTTGAAACTTCTCAAGAATAGGGCAAGAAAATCGTCAATTAAACGTTTCAATTGAAAATACGTTGAAAAAACGTAATTGACTTTTCGAAAAAATCTCATTTGAAATTGGGTGCAACCTTGCGGTCGAATATCACCCAACAAACTCGTTGATTTCCCGCCTGAGATGGCAATATCGCGTAGCGGTGATGAATAACGAATTAAGCAGGCAACTAATTGGATGTGTAAGGGAAGAGGGGGACAAATTTACTACGAAGTAGTAGGGAGTCCACATGTTGCGTACTAACACACACACATACCTAACACCAAACGGATAGAAGGTATGTGCGATTATCGTTTCGCTTTCCAGTTTTCAATGTACTAGCGCGTGGAGAGGATCTACAAACAACTCTCCAACGTTTTGTATTTTATTTCAAGTGTCACGTTTACCGGTATAACTTTGTAAAATTTATTCTTAAAATTTTCAGTTTCGCGCCATTGCTGAATTATTTTTATCGTCGAGTAACTATTATTTAGTTGATAACTACTGTCTGTATCTAATAATTGTGCTCCTTATCGTGATTAAACTTTTGGAATATCAAAAATGCAACTATAATTCCTCGGCAAGAGATTTCAGCGAAATGTGATTACAAACGTTGGATATCGGTATCAACGATAAGAAGAGGTACGCGTTATTCTCGGCTACCGCTGTCAGTAACTGCTGTGATTCTATCTGCGGAACATGTGGTTTCATCGGGAAATGAACTCGGTGTTCTATGTCAACTCCGGTATTGGAGCGGACCCGTCTAACGGGAAGGTGAGTCTCGGTCTCGTTTCCAACTTCGAGAAATCGATATTGTTTTTCGTATCGCTTTCGATCCTATCGCTCTCTGGAATCTCGGTTTCTTTATCGCGAAAATGAATTTCGTTCAAACCGCGAGTTTTACTATATACACACGGAAATCCAGATATTCGCAAAATGGAGCTTCTGCATTTTCACTCGTTACCCAATTGACAGCCGTAACGAGAGCGCAAGACTGCATGAAGAAAAACGGAACGAAAACGAATCTTGAAATTTCCTAGTGTTAGCAACAAAAAGTGGCACAGAAAAAATTTATCGAATAAACTAAATATTTAACTTTAAATTATTATTTCAAATTCATAAATATTTCACAGATATAATTAACGTGTTAGTTTATATAATTTTATATAACAGAAATTTCATTTATTTTGATAACAATCGTTGGAATATACTCTATTTATGGATTTCAAATAAACATCTAATTAATTAAGCCAATTCTCTTTATCGGTGCACGCGTGAATAAGGAGGAACCGTGTGCGGGTTCGTGACGACTCTACCGTAAGAAAAAAGTGAAACTCACCGCCCGCGTCTGTTCACTTTTAACGGTTTGCTAACTTTACGAGTACACCACTCTGTATGAGAGAACGCCACGATTTGGGAATGTGAAAACTCGCGCTTTCGTTTTATGTAACGGACAATTGTAGGTACCAAGTACCATTTCTATCGCTAATTATAACATTGTAAAAAATTAATCCCGGTTCAGAGATTAAAACTTATGCGGCAGTGAAACCACCGAAGAAAGTTCATTAACGTATACATTAGAGGTGGACAACTGAGTACCCGGCATTTTTTTCTTAATTTTCGAAACTTAAAGCGAGCACAAGTTTCCACCAAAAGACCAAACTCCCCTAAAATAAAAAATGCTGAACGAAATATTTGTTATTCACGTATATACCGCTCTCGCTCAAAATTTCAAAATACAGAAATGAAAATTTGTTTTATTCAACGAAACCTTTTTCCGAGCGTAGTCGACGGATAAATTTCAATCCCCAGGCGCGACTTTTACCTTCAACTCCCAAGAGGGAAGGGGGGTTCGAGTTTCAGACGCGCGATTAGAGTAACCTTAACGAGATTAACGGCGCCGGGAGCGGGGCCCAGGGACGCGACAATAATTGCAAGCGTGTTTCGGAGACGCGAGTACAGACTCGAGTAAATCAGCTCGAGCGTCCGGTTCGTGTATCTTGTTACACTCGCGCATCTCGTTCCCTCGGCTAGAATAATAATTTCATTCCTCCCACCTAGCCAACTTGTATCGGCTGACGGCAAACGGAAGCGTTATTATCGCGCGGTCTCGTTGCCCAGCCGCGTAGGTGGACGTCGATTTTTGCGAAACGATCGCGCGCCATTTTAATCGAAACGCTCTCTGATCGATATCTTCCATAGCGTTACGTCAAGATCGGTTTTTGTTACTCGTCTCGTACGCATCGCATATGAGCATTATACTTTTTTCTCATTTTATCGAGTTAATTGGTTCTTGGAAATTCCCCGGTGTACGCGCAAGCCTATCTCGAATACACTCAATCCCAAACTTACACTGAAAACGAGAATTTGTCGAATATACTCGATGTTTGAAAAACAGTTTTAAACAAATCACGTGAAATTCGATGCTATTAAATTCGAGCCTATAAACTTTCCCGACGCGAGTGTTTTTGCGCGTCTAGCATCGAGACGCGCTAAATCGGAAGCGGGAAATCGCGGAGGCTAGACAAAGGTTCGTCGAGTGTATCCTTGAATATCAAACGACTCGGTATCATCCAGTTAGTTGATATTCCCCGCGCGGTACACGCAACGGAGTACTCGACGAGTGCTATTGTCTCGTACCAACCGAGACACGAAATTGCGTTTAGGCGAAATCGTATAAATTCGTTTAAGGATGTTTGGTACACAAGTGACGAAATTGATACGCGTTTAGGAGGGCCTCGGGAATACACGTTCAAAAATAATTAAGCCTCTTAAAATTCGCAAAAGTTTATTCGGAATGTCCTTAAATCCTGTTTAATATTATTACTTGGACGCGAGTTGGCGAGGAAGTCGAAAAATAGAATTAAACGATACAAGACACTGACCGTTGGGACACCAGGTTTATCTGCTCGTGTAACACGGGTACATCGACGTAATCGTGGGTTACTACCTACGCGTAGGGATAGGATCGTCCGCGAATCGTCCTCATTAACGTCATCGTGCGGGGTGGACGTTGATCTATCGCGTTCGCTCGAGTCTACACCGGTGAGCTTCCGAGTGCATACACTGCCAATCAAAACTATTTTCCTAGCCAAGCTGAAATGTCTAATATCCAATACTGGTGGTAATAAAAAATAATATATAATTATATACAATTACAATTATATCACGATAATTGTGTATTTCATAGTGGGGGGTCATTGTAAATGTAACTGCGATCAAGATTGCGATGATTTTCAAATTTTCAAAATGAGCAAATACTTTTGAACGGTGGTGTATTCATCTACATTGTACAGGTATAAGAACGTAGACTCGAGGTCCTTAATCGATCGATAAATTATGCAGTCGAGAAGCGCGATACAGCACGACGCCAGCGCACGTAAATCATGCGCTTTGGATCCGCGAACGCACACGCGTCTCCTGCTCGCTCTGTCTCTCTCTCTCTCTCTCTCTCTCTCTCTCTCTCTCTCTCTCTCTCTCTCTCTCTTTGTATGACCACGTGCTCTTGTACGTGTAAGTGACCCTTCTCTCAAATCTCATCGATCCGGCTACTAAAACGAATTTCATCGAACACGTGACTCGCATTGCGTCGTACACGTCTATCATTGTTCTCGACGCTTTGTGACGATTTGACGTCTACGCACCAAAATTTTTGTCAACGGTATATCGTGTTTCTCGGTACGTCCTCCGACATAACTGTTTCTTTTGTTGTTGTTCGGTAAAATTTTCTTCAGGTAAAGCTGTGGTACTTGGAACTCTTTTCTTTCTTACACACGATGAGTAACGAATGAGAAATATGACAAGAGGTCCTATTTTAAATTTGATAATTGAAAATTATCAAATTGAAGGAACGGCGTATGTCCGCAATTGACACCGCACGGAAGCGGAGTGCTCGCTCATGTTAGCCTATTCTTAACGCCTCGGCAAGTTCCGTGATCTTGCGCACTACACATCGTACACCGGTGCGCGCGTCGTATCAACGTGACTGGCATTCGACGACACCGTCGAGCATCGCGTGTGTCGTTCCGGTTCGCGCGTGAGCCATGAAATCGTAAGAGAGAGAAAACACAAGACATCTTTTTCAAAAATTTCAGATCCCCAGACCTCTCGAAATCTCTATGAAACAAAATAAAGTTCCAGAATGCACCCCTGAGCTTTCTATCATCGCTTGGTAGAGATAGCATCGGTAACTTTTCTTTTTATCCCAGCCAAAAGAAATTAATCGAGCCTCCGACTCGACCCACACGGACTCGGATGGAAAACAGGACGGGCTGTTTTTCTCTTATTTTCTTCTTTTCGTTAGCATACATCGTCCTGCAGGCGCAGCCGCTGGCGTGACTCACGCGTTTACGCACTCGACGCGCGTGCTAGCGCGTGCGGTCGCGGACAAAAGAAGCCCCACCTATTTTGCGAGGGAGGTACCGCGGATGTGAGACGGAAAATAAAGAAAATGACAGAAAGGGAAACACCGTGCGACGTTATCATTGAAAATGCATCTTTCGTTCGGGCTCGTACAATGACGGGTGTCGAAATGGTCGCGCGCGCCGGTCGAGATCGTTTTTCGTAATAAGGGGAGACCCGAGTTACCGGAGTGCGTGAGTCGCGTTGACTCATTAAATTATTTTGTTGTCGATTGACTGCTTTAAAAGAGACTACTTCTCTGTACTTTGTATACTAACGGCTTCATTTCGTTCGAATTGGTATCCCGAGTCAAATTATTTTGTTGAAGCTAAAGTCGAATTTGTTAATTTGATTTGTTATACATCTGCGCTGTATTATCATCTATTTTTTATTACAGAAATGTCAATACGAAAGGTCGTTGACGAATCCAACGATATTGCCAGGCGGTTCGCGGTTTTATCGGTTCGTTTGAAAGACCGCGAAACCTTCCGGCGGAAGCGGTTAAAGACCCTCTTCGCATCCGTTTATACGTCGCGTTTCAATAAAACCGACTGACTGAGATGAAATACCACGAAAGCGACATCGATAGCCTACATTCGACTCGGGAAAACACGTCTGTTTCGAAATTTATCGTTCGTGTCTCGAATCGAGCGTATCCATTCGTATTTCGCGGTGAATCATCTCTCGTCTGAATGCAGCATCGTCGGAACCTGGCGGGCCTGGTTGAGAAAAAAAGAACGTTTCCACGGCTCCGCGGCGCGGAGGCTACTGGGTCAAAAAGTCAGCAACCCAGAAGAAGCTGGACGCCGAATTCTCGCGGTGAATTCGTCCTGCCCGGTTTCGATCGGCGCCTTCGTCGCCGGGACCGGAAGAAAATAGGAAGATCGTCGCTAGGGAGGTTCAAGGTCGTGCGTCGTTAGTCGAGAGCTCGTCGACGTAGAGAGAGCGAGCGTATTGAATTTTTCTCCGCGATATTTTTTAATTACGAGCTCTCGAATTGCTTATAATTAAATGGGGAAATTATAGTTCCGCTGTAAGAGATACGAATTTATCTTTCTTCCGAGTAGTAACGATAAATCTGCTCGACTTGCGAGGAGAATGAAAAAGGAACGAGAGCACCTCGCGGTGGAGAACCCTCGACGTTTTGTTCGCTCGAATGGGCGAGCGTGTGCGTTCCTTATACATATACATATATACATATATATAAATAGCTAACCGAGAGCAAAAAATAGTCAATTATCCGCTCGCCCTCTCGGAACGCGTTAAAATGTGGGTTAGGGCGGCGAAATAACACGTTACGCCCCGCACAGGGGCCCTCTTCGTTCTTTACCGATGCGCCTCCAAATTCTATCCCCGGATTTCGATATTCGGAACCACCCAGCAAAAATTGCCAGTTTGCTATTAATAGCTCGCTCTCTCTCTCTCTCTCTCTATTATTTCGCTTCATCAGGAACGTCTTATTCAGAACCAAATTTCATTAACATTGTTGGGTTGATGGATCTCAACGAAACTTCTAGTCATGTCTGAACCTTACATGATACGGACTTTTAAGTATACAATCTCAATAAATCAAATTTTTAAAATTTTGCTAGAGAAAAATCATTTATTGTGAATTTCTTAGTAGAATTTGATAAAAAAAATCGTAAAAGTTCATAAATTTTAATATTCCAAGTTTGTTGCAAATTCGCGTTATTCCGGAGAGACCCGACCCGCTTCTAGGACTCATCGCGGGCCAATTACTTCTCACCTGGTGGCCAGCAGGAATTGCGAATCGAAGTGGACTCGCGAGAGCCACGAAGGCTGCCACCTCCTCGGGATGGAAAACGGAGTCGCGAGAGAGACAGATTCGCAGAGGCGGAATGCGGTCAGGTTGGCAGCCGAATGTGGGAGAGTCGGTTGAGCGCGTGAAAGTGGGAGAGAGAGGGAGCGAGAGAGGAGAGAGAATGAAAGAATGGAAGAGAGGTAGAGGATGGATGAACCGGGAGCGTCGAGAGAGCAGAGACTTATTTACCAACGACAAACGAGTCTCTCGGAACGCTCCGAATTGATTTCGAATTTCGTCCCGTTGTATCGCTCCTTCGGGAAACCAGCAGGATCTTCGAATGTAAAACCGATTTTTAGCCCTTAAAGGACGGAGAAAGTCGCTATATTACTTTTTTGGAATTCAAATTTCTATACTTTAAATATTCGTTAAATTATTGGCGAGCAAAATTTTTCAAAATCAAGAAATAAATGATTTATGAATAACAAGTGGAACCGATTTTTACTACTACTCGGATAGAATGAAACCCTCGATCTCAGAGTTAATGTCGATGACAGTTTTCGGTCTTTTTCACGCACCCCGACTCAATCGATTTTATTTGTCGACGATAAACGATTTACGGTCATTAAGCGCGACATCGAGCGTCATTTTTCATCTAATTGTGCGATAAGTAAACACGGCGTGTAATGTAATATTAATAACACGTAACGTACGATATACATTCCCCCCTTTATCGCAACAAAGTTGCGATGTATCCGCGCGGACTGACTCGTTAAACACACCGTGATCGTATAACGAGTTTAACCATTATTTAGAAGGCAATCGAGAGAGAAAGAGAGCCGCAACTCCTTTAATCTCGGCGTACGTGTGCATAATCGTCATTTAAAATAATCGATAACGCAGAGATGCCCTTCGATACCGCTTGCGTATGTGTGTATATATTTATACGCTGTAGGCTTATTATCTATTATATTACGATCCCTGTTATATTGCATAACGCAACAAACCAGAATACCGATGCTCGATAGCATCGCGCGTGCTTATGTTGCTCTGTATATAATCATCGAGGCATCGTAATTATATTAAGAACCCGTTTGGTCCTAGACAAGATCGTAATGCACGAAAAATGTGAGAATATGGTTTTCGAACGAGATCGCATGTCAACCGAACGTCCACATAAATATTCCAAATAGGTTTATAAAATCTCCTTCGGATTTTCAACTTTTCCAACAACACGTAGTTCTCTATTTCCAATTTCATAACGCAATGACACGAATTTTGATTTCTACTTAGAACAACAACAGGTTACGTAATTATCGGCGAACCACCGACAATGAAAAATATCGTACGAATTAAGAACATAGATATCAGATGGAACGTTATAGTGTATCTCATGACACTACAAATTAGTATGAGAGTTTTTACATCACTCTATAGCCTTATGAACGAATAAAGGGAATGATCGATATAACGATTATTTGTTTGATATTTCGGAACGTGACCCCATGGAGAGCCGAGAAGGTTAGAAGATCACGCGAACGGGGGGGTTTTTATGAAAAAGGAGCGCTGAACGGCGAAGAGAGGAGAGAGAGAAAGGTCGCAACACGATATGGTGGGAGAGAGAAAAAGAGGAGGGAAGGGGTTCGCGACAGCACGAGATACGCGCGCTTCAGTGTCGCACGACCCTCCGCCAAAGTCAGGCGCAACGGGAATCGTTTTCCAATTGTTCACCTCCAGCTTGATTTTTCGAGTACAGGCAAACTCAATTTCAGTCAGTGATTTTTTGTCCCCACAGTGTTTTTCACGGAAATGGTACAACTCAATCGACAGTCAAATTGTGAATAATTTCGTTAATGTGAAAAGTAGCTATATTCGCGACGAATCGCGAAATAGTCAATTTTCAAACGCACTCTGTGTCAAAATAGTGCCCGTATGATCGTGTCGACGATATTGTCGAGCGTGACTGGTTTCCATCGGAGACACTCGCATGACACGGGCCGACATGCCGAGCTGAAGGTGAGAAAATTTTGCATTCGTCGAGTTTTTTCTCGACGTTGCTCATTCTTTAGTTTTGTAACTAGAGCGTGTGGAATCTTGTTCATACCCAAGTCGGAAAGTTTGTTCGGTTATCGAGAACTTACTTTATATTTACGTTTAATCGGTTTTTGATAAAAAAAAAGAAAAAAATTGTACTGATCAACCGATTTCATTTATAAATTCAAGTATAAACAATGAAGAATCATTTAATTGGGACCAAAAATCGATTCTCGTTTTCGATTTTGGTAACGGAAGAACTGGGTAACGCGCGAAATCGAATATTCGCGCTAAAATTCAAAATAACTATAACCCCATGCGCGCGCGATCCTATCGAATCGGACAGCCGAGCGTGGCTAGCTTCAGGTGGCTCGACGGCTTAAAGTGGAACGCTCAACGCGAACCGGTTGACAGGTGGTTCTCTCGTCGCACGGTAACGCGAGATTTACTGCATACCGATTCGCGAAAATCGACGCAAAAATAAAGCCGTGAATCGCGAAAGAGGCTACCCACGCGAAGCGAGAGAGTTGAGCTCGAATTCGGTCAGTCGATCCTCGCGATAGAATCGATCTTCGCGACGCGTCTCGTTCGACCACGCATTCGAATCATCGGACTAGTTTGCGAGTTTTTTTTTTTGACATGTGTCCGAATATCGACGGGAAGTGATGCAGAATTTCAAAGATTACTGCAAATTGTTGGATAACTTACGATATTCCGACGTGGAGAACGATGGCGACTTCGAGGTGAGTCCGTACGAATTATAGGTTAGAATTTTGGCGAGATCTGTTATCATCGCGGATGATTTTGAAAATTCGGTCCAGGATCGTTTCGATCCACTTTCGATTACGTGGATAATTTCGCGAGCACCGAAACGTAACGTTCGCGCGAAATACGATATCGGTAGAGAGCTTTCGAACTCTCCAGATTCTCGAGTCGAGGACACCTTTCGTGTATCAGACCGAGACGCAGAGACAAAGAAGATCCGAACACTTTCGTTTGTACTCGTTTCCGAGATATTTCATTGGCTCGAAAATATCGTCTTTCCCAGTGCTATATCAAGTTGAAGAAAAATTTCGGAAACGCATCGTAAAGTAAACCGAGTTGTAATTCACTCCGTACCGATACACGTAACTGTAAAGAGGTTAATCGTGTGTTCTCGTAACGGCGGAAATGGGGGATCGGTTGAGCCGAGGTTAATTCTTTACTTAATTAGAGTTATTACACGATGATTAGAGTTTAGATTGAACACGATTCGCACAAATTTCGGTACTGTCCTGTGTTTTTAACTATTCAGCCCACTTTTTTATGTCAATTTTAGCAGTTTTTTTAAATTATGGAAAAACCCACCGCTGTTCGTTCATTCTAAACGGATTGCTGATTTATTCAGTTTGTACGTGCAGAGTGATATAATATAGCTATTTTTTTTTATGTCCATTTTGACAAGTGTCAATTTTGTTGTTGAAAAGTACAGAGAGAACCACCAATGCTCCATCTGACCGAATTGTCGAATAAATTCGGTTTGTATGCATAGAGTAATAAAAAAAAAGTCACATAAACTATGCACTTTATGGATTTGATTTCAAAGAGTCGAAATAGGGAAAATCGAGGGATTGATTTACAAAGGTTTAGCGGGCAGGTAAACCGTACGTGACAATTATCGTGAATGACGTAATTGAATTTCATCCAACGGCTCAACGCGCCCACGATCGATTGTGCGTTTGGCATCGAACTTCAGCCGCCATGGAAACTCGAGCAAAATCAAACCTTCTCTCGAACAAGTCAACAGCGAAACGAATAAATTTCCGTTTGTTGGTTTAAAATACACTCGATTCTTGATTACTTTAAATTTAGTATTATAATTAAATTACATATTATTTTCTGCATAATTTACAAGATAATCATCGACTAAGCACGAACCGAAGAAACGTCAAATAAATTCGAATGAACGCAGTCGCTGTTCGCAAGCACATTCTGCGTTATTTTTTGTTAGACAGCGTTGACAGCGAAGGTAATGCGAAATATTCAGCGAGCGGTGAATGTACGCGTGAGTTTAGCTCGTGTAGCCCTAGGCGTTTCTGTGTGTATACAGTTATTCGTCGGCAATCCGCGAATCGAAGTTTGCGGTTGGCACGAGCGAGAATCTTTTATAAACCGCGATGACTCTCGATAGGACCGCCCGTATCGCTCGAGTGAGGCAACACTCGCAATATGAATATATCCCACTCGCAACGAACGTTATTGTTACGTCGGCCGGTTTGAAGTGCGACAATAAAAAGAACATCCGTTAATCGCGTGACATTTACATCGACGCGATGACGTTTCTATTATGCAGTTGGCTCGTCCGCTGTTTCGTTCTCCCTCGATAACTTTATTACGTTTTTTTACCGCGGGTAGAAAAAAGCCGGGGATGGGAAAACGACATTCGAAGCAAATTCCAGGTTGAATCACTCTAGTTTTGATTATTTCAACGCCTCGCGTATTGGGTTGCATTCTGAGTCAGCCGAACGTGAGAACCGAAATCGCGTCGATCGAAATGGGAGCGCTCGGTGGATTTTAATGAATTATAACAAGCCGTGGATTATCGTACTCGCGTACGTACGCTGGAAAGCTGGTGAATAATGGATGTTTCGTGAATGGGAATGAAAAGAAGATATTCATTCATCCGAGAAGCTCTAAATCTAATCTAAACTAAAAATCTAATAACACTATTTTTTGGCCTTACTCATGGAGAGCAGTTTCGGTGTTAGAAGATTGAAATTTGATTTATACGAAAATTCGAACGATTTATTACAGATCCTATTTCCGATAAAACAGTAATTGCGCGTGAGAATGGGCGCTAAACGCCCTTCATTCGGTACCAAAATACACTTTTCACGGCTCGGCGAGTACGAAAATCGCGCAACGTGTGTTACACAACGCGCGACGATCACGCGAACAATCGCGACGGTGTAAATTCGAGAAACGGAGACGACAATTCGTGGCTCCCCATTGAGCCATCGCGCTCAATGAGACACACGAGCGTCTTTCGCGGACACCTCTCGCATTACTCGCGGCTCATTGTAATCGAGATCGCTCACAATGGGAAATTCAGTAAGAAGGTTCGCGTTTAGACCTCGTTAAGAACAATTAAAATCAGACTAGACGTTCACTCGCGCGAAAAAAAAATTCAATTTAAGAATGATTTGCAAATTCAAACGAAAAAAGTACTCGTGTATATTCACCTTCGCTTTATTTCAATTTGAGAATGATCGGCGAAAATTTTTGGCCGTATTGAAAAAAAAAGAAACAATTCGATACGATCGATTCTTGGCCTGGTTCACCCGGTCGGCTTATTATTACGTCGTTCGGTTCCCACTGGTAATTCATCATTGTGAGCCTCTCGCTCATAGGCATCTCCTCGGCGTGTGCACGCGGCTGCTGTGTATTATGGTGCGAAAACGGGTTTCGCGAAATAAGGAAGGCGGTATATTACACCGTTTGCAGAGCTACTATAGACCGTTAGACGGTTTCTGCGGATTTCATTTTTTTCTCCTCTCTTCCTCTGTTTTCGACAGGAAAAAAAGTCGTCGAAAAAAGACAAATTCGCTGGATTCCCACGAAGCTGAAACGTGCTGGAGTGAAGTCCCCTCTCTCTCTCTCTCTCTCTCTCTCTTCCTCTCCCTGTCTCCCTCTCGTCAGTTCATCGAAGTGTCTTTGCAGTTTCCGTTCGGAGCTATTATTTTTTTCCAAGTTTTTATGCCTTTTTCTCTCGAACAACTCCTTGTCGCGAGGACTCGTTATGCAGATTGTCGGAGACAATCCAAACCTCAAACAACGCCGATTCTCGGTTTTTCGCTCTTTCTTGCAAAAATACGATAATCCGCTTTCACCGAAAAAAAACACGTTCTCACGGTAATTTGCAAAGTAGCTTAATGCCGCTTTTCTTGAAACAAAAAATATAAATCTCTTAATTTATAACACAATTTAAACTTCAATTTTCTGGGATGGAATTTTTTAACAATATTATCGAATAGAAATATTTTGTGCAAGTACGAGGCGAATAAACAACGATCTGAGAAAAATACGTTGAACTGATAAGTCCAAAGTACGAAATGTATCGCTAGAAGAGACGTTAATCGATCGACTTCAATAAAAGGGCGAGTTTAGAATGTAAAGGGCTGTCGATGGCGCCGATTAACGAGTCACGTTTCTCGCGGCAGAGATCACGCTCGCTCGTCTTTTTAAAACGGAAACCGCGAGCCGATAAATCAGCTGACTCCCCGGATCCTTCCTGAAACGAACAAAGCGGATAGCTTATCCGATGTATCGTTTCGCGCGTTATTACGCGGACTAGTCGAGCGGTAAGGAGCTCTTATTGTTGCACACTCGCCGCGAGATCGGAGTGAGTTATTCGACGATTAATCCGACGCGAAGATATTAAACAAACGGATCGTAACGTCCGATCGAGATCGATAATTATCGCCTTAATTAACACGAACCGAACTACGACTATATAAAGACCGAACGGTAAAATAATCGCTCTATATCTAAAAGCATCGCTAAAAACAAAAACGTATAAAAATTTTCAATTCTTAAAATCTTGAGCTCTAAAAATTTTCTACTCTAAGAGAGTATTAACGATCCGAGGAAAAATTAACCCGTGTGTACTCGCGCATTAATAGGTTAAAGCAAATTGCCGAACAGGTTCGAGAGGAGGCACATAAAATTGGCGGTGAATTCACACGCGGCGAAGTGTACACCGTTCCGGTAAATTAATCCCACTCGCGCGAAAACCCGGATGCGATCGTCGGAGCGTTCGCCGAAGCGTTTGAGACGCGCCGGCGCTCCGGCCAGTCACGATTCTCGCTCTCGCCTCCAATTCACCGCGAACTTTATGGGTATCGGTCTTCTTTCTCTCCCTCCCTCCCTCCTCCCGATAACACACAGCACGCACGATTAATCGAGCGATATACCGTTCGAGAATGAGACTTCCCGTTCGACCCGGTGGATTTATGAAATCGCCCCGATCGACGACAATAAACACGAACCGCATTGAGCAGGATTGAGTTTTTATGCCACGAGAGGAAGAGAGAGAGAGAGAGAGAGCGAAAATTATTTTTGCACTTGCGCTCCGTTAGACCGCACATCTCTTTATATTAGCGGAAATGAGCTCGCCGAGCGACATATAGAATCGTAAAATCGAACCATAAACTCTCTAATTCGACGTACCGCGTTGTCTAGTGTTTTTGCATCCAGCTACTCTATTTCTTCCCTCTTCTTTATGGATCCTCGTACGTTTCTCAAATTGGCTTTTATACGCATCCAGGAGGGACGCGAGTCTCTAATTGCGCAATCAAGGGCCGCGTCTTTCATCGTGGCAGCTAGTTGCCACGCTATTTGCTCCCCCTTTGCTTCCTACCGCGATGAGATCCACCCCGGAGGCAGAGGCTCACGAAAATTCTAAGCATAATCGAGATTACGTCCATTCCATCTCCATTGCGGGTCTCGAGTTATGCGCCACTTAGGGCTCAATTGCGCTCCTGCGTTATCGTAACATGACAGATAAAATTTGCATAATGGAATGTCGAAACCCGAGTCGAAAAACGAAATTCGCTTATTGCTTGCTAGATCGAGATTAAGAGGACAAGATGTGAAAAATTCAATTTTTACGTGAAGCTGCAAATTTTAAGTCGAAGAATTGAATTGAAGAATCGAATGTGTTTTTTTCTTTCTGATGATTTTAATAGAGCCAGGAAAAATAATTGTAAACAATTTTGCGCCGTATAGGAGTGACATCATTTCGCAGTTTCCATTGATTATTATAGCGGAGTCAGCCGCGCGTTTATCAGCGAACGACGTACGGATGAGATCAAAGTAGCTTGTGCACGGTGCACAAGAAACCCTTCCCACGTGTTCAGTTTACAATCGCGCCTACGCCTCGGGATTTTATTCGCGTGCTCTCGCTCCCGAGCTTTAACACTCGCGAATTCCTCGTAACTCGTACGAGTCGCGCGAATAATCGACGCCTGTACTGAACACGGACGGAATGAATATTCACCTCGCGCCACGGTTCGCTTTCAAGTGCAAATAGCGAACGGCGCTCGCGCCGAGGAATGCGGATCGCGACCATACGGACGAATTAACGTCTCGCGACGCGGAGAACCGCGACTGTTTGACGAATTAGCTATCGCTCGACTCGATTTCATTGCTAATTCCACTCTTTGAAAACTAATCAGGCAGAATCGAACGAAATTCGTATGCGACAAAAATTTGTCGATTCACTTGAATAGTTTTCTGACGAAAATCTTTTCTCGATAGAGCAATTTCGGAGAGTTGTTTTTTGGAGGGAAATTGTTCGATATTACCGTTAACGCAGTGATATGCAAATTTTTGTTGCTTTAGCGGTATGAAAAATTCACACGAGATATTTACGATCGGGCCATCTTCCGAGAATGTATACTTTGTATTTATTGGGAGGTGAACCGCTACGCGTGCACTGCACGTATCGAGACAAACGCGCGATGAAAAGTTCGACTGTAATATCTCACCTGGCTAATCGAATCCCGTTAGTCATCGGTTGTTTATTGCGCGACATAAAATGAGATAGGTAAAGTCATAACAGAGAACTACTTTGACGGATTCAAGCTCGGAGAAAATCATTTCCCTTCTCGATCTCTCGAGGTTCTTTAACCGGAGAAAACGAACGAGCCAGCGATAATGGCCTCATAATGGCGACAAAATCGCTTCGAGTCGTGGTATCGGGTTCATGGACGTCGCGGTACGGTAACCCCGAGATTCTTCGTTTTGTATAGCGCGGAACGCGTCACGATTCGTCTCGAAAGGGAAAGAGTTTTGCTAAGTAAAATCAAAGATTAAGAAGGGCTTTAAATACTTAGTTACAAACTTTAATTCTCCTCTTAAATAACCCTATTAAATTAAAATTTAAATTCATTCAATTTGATCGTCTCAAAAATATATTTCTATAATCTGAAATCTGTAAAACGAAGATTTGTAAAACGTGAATGAATTTGTACGAAAATTAAAAAGAAAACTTTCCCACGAACTTGAAAATAATGCTTTGTCTTCGGGTATATCCGAGATCCGAAAAAAAGAATCGTAACAAAACCTCGAAATAACGAGGAGAGAGTCACGTAAGAAACAGGGGCGCCCGGTTGCTCCGCGGTGTGTACATATATCTATATCTTTGTATAATCACGTGGCACGAGTGCGCGCATACACGAGGACAAAACACTGGCCGTGGTGGTAAGCCAAGAAGGTGGTAGCGCAACGCGTGAGAGAGACGGAAGAACAAAACCGACGCGCGCTCATGTTCGCCTGGTAGCCGAGTGATCAAGACGTTTGCGCAAATCGCGTATCGCGCGCGTAACGGCGAGCCGTCCGCGTTTCTACCCACACATTATGGCTACATATATATATATATATATATATATATATATAAACGCGAGTGGATATATAGGCGCATGCGGGAGCACGTGGTGCCGCGCGCAGCGTGCTCTCCTTCTCGTCTGCTTGTATCGATCGCGAATATCGCCCGCACAGCTCGTGTCATCGTCGAGAAATCGGGGAAAATTTTGCCGGGCTAGAAATTTAATTAGCGAAAGGCGATAAGCGATACCAGCCGTTTCGTAGATAAAGACGTTTTATTGGCACTCGCTGCCACACGATCGTCGCACGCATCTGGATCGACGAGCTTTCTTCCACGCCATGCTAATATGGGCCGATGGGGAAGATCGGGTTTTTATGAAAGTAGAAATCAGGGAGGTGAGATTCCGTTCCATATAATTTTATGTGTAAATATCAGCCCCCACCTTCGAGAAATGGAATTTTTTAAAATTATACCAAATTGTACTCTATTATTATTACACATATTGTACAACACCCACAAACGGATAAAAAAACTTTAAAAATATTTACTTATATTTAAATAACCTGGTCTGTAGTTTCTGAATGGCTCCTGTTGACTAGAGCTTAATAAAATATAATTAACTGAAGAATGTGAGGTTTCGGAAAATTTTTCGCAAGTTCCTGCAGGACCTGAATACTGTACATATACGACCTCACAGCCGTTATTCTCTTTTCCTTTCTCCTCCTAGTGAGGATTCGAAAAAGATTCGATATGGCGACAGGGTGTTATAAATATAGTATCCGGGTCTTGCGGAGACTTGCGAGAAAATTTTCCGAAATCTCATAATCTAGAGACCACAGACCAGGTGATTCAAATATAAATATATATTCTTTTGATTTTTTGTATAAAAATTCTAAATAATTCTATTCTACGAAAAATAAAAGTACGTCAATGGAAAGTGACCAGTCAATTTCACAAAGTCCAGCGATCCGTAGAATATCGGAGACGCAAAAAGAGAAATATCGGGGCGGAAAATTTTTAATTGGGTCCGCTCGTGGTTCGGCCAATTAGAGTCTATTTTTTTCTTCACGGCTATGAGGATTGACAATGGCGGAATACGAAATGATAGATAAAGGTTTTCGCAAGAGGGGGAGGACAACTGTGTAGCGAATACGCGCTCGGGCTGTCGGTAACGTAACAAATGGATCGCAATCGTGCTCGCGCGCCGGTTCGTAATTACCGCATACCCGAGGAGAGAGAAAACCGATAATTACTTCTTTTACGGTGCGCGAATTCCGTACGCGTTTCAGCGGTGCCTTTTGAAACGGCTTGTCGCGCGCTCAGTGCGAGTCATCGCGAGCGTTCGCGAAGAATTACGCGTCCTAATTCACCCGGCGCGAGTACGGGGCTCGTGAGTTATGGCAGAGTGCCGAGACGATTCGCTACGAAGTGCGAAACTCGAAATTTCACGAATGTCTACTTAAATTATTCGATTCATTTTATCCGGAAAAGCGGGAAAATTTTTTGTGATGTAAATTTTAATCTTACGATTATTTCGAAGACACCGTCTCTCTTTGTTTCGGAATGAAATGAGATGTGAGAATTTTAAAATAGAAACGAGTTGGACACTCGTAAATAGTTTTCTTATCCGATGACCACGAGTCACCTCCGCGACCACCGCAATTCAAATATCGATCGTGCGATCTTCGTTCGAAATGACGCGTGAAATCCGCTCGCTCGTCCCGTTACCGCCAATACGTACGTACGTAGATTCATTCTCGATTTCGCAGTTGTGTGCGCGCCACGACACAAAGAAACTCCCGCGCAGCGGTAAACCGTTACTCGTGGCTATTTGAATTTCGCGTTATCGCGGCTGAGGGAGACCGGGACTAGCATAGTTTATACCGCTACATCTCGATCGGGGTAAATTACGAATCGAGATACAGACGCGGACATTTCTAACAAATTGATTTAATTCGCCACGACAATTTGTCTTCTCTTGGAAAATGCAAAAGAAAACTGAAGAAAAACAAATAAAATCGAAATAAAAAAAAACAACGTATGTTAGTCAAATTTATCACAATAGATTTGTTATATTGCGATCAAAGTGATTTTTGGCTCCGCACCACGTTTTATACTCACTTGTTTATTCTCGAGAGTTTCATTACTCCGGGAGACGAGAGAAAAACCGAGGTTGCGTCACGTTGCGCTATCAATTGCAATTGCGGGAACGATTTTCATGGGTGCACGGATCGTTAATATTATACGGGCGTTAATGCAACTCGCGCTTACCGGCATTCCCCAAACGAGATAAATAATTCATGGGTCGGGTGAGGATAAGCGCGAGGTTTCGTACCTACGGGCGCGAAGGTGAGCCCATCGGAGGGAGTGAGGTGCCCGGTTGTATTTAATTATCGCCGAGCGTATAGCTAATGACTCGGACTCGCTGTACTCTTGTTTTTTTAGCCGACGCTAATTCGCTCTACCAATTAGCGACGAATCGCTTCTTTTTTTTTTGGAAAATCTCGAGTTCGCGATGTTTTCAATTCGGAGAGAAAATTAGACTAACAGGCATTTAGGATTGACGGAGGATTTGTGTTTTTGACGTCATGTCTGCAACTGCAACAACAGAAGCGCACGTGCTCTTGCATAAGCGAGTAGGGAGTCTTTTTTGGCTCGCACGCGGCTCGTAAATCATAGAACGAGTCGAGTTGTAACGGTACTGAAAAATGATTAGCACACTAACCAACATCCCGTGCGGTGTGAACGCCGCGCGCGAATAACTCTTCGGGAAGAAAGGGAGATAACCGATTGCTTGTTTATGGCGTCGAGAGTGCGAATGTCCGAAACTGCTGACCCACAAAGAGAGTACGTAAGGTGTAAACGGAAGTGTGAAAACTTTGAATGAAAAGAAATTTCGATTTACTATTCGGCTTGATTGATCACCGGTGGTTCTCATAGCTACTTAAGAAAACTGTAATTTAACCAGTCAATCGTTTTTGACGAGTACACTCGTGACGAGAAAAGTGCGCCGAGCAAATACAGTAGCTATTAGGAAGATAGATTATCTTTTCATCATAGGTCGAAACAGATAACTGGTTAAATCACTCAGACGACACTTCTGTCAAGTTTCGCTATCCCGACAGCTACATCGACCCCGAGTAACTCATCTGTAGACCCCAAACGAAGTACGATCTCGAGGATAGCACGGAGCCTCTCGGGGTGTTCGCGGGTGGCCGGAACGGAACGTTGTCAACAGTCGAGTTGAAAATCCGTCGAGGAGTCCCCGCCCAAGCGTTTGACGTTTGCGCTCTCGCACGGTGAACGATATGCGCGCGTCTTTTCGCGCTCGAGAAGAGTTGCGCGTGTGAGGCGAAGCGCGTCCGACGCGACTGTCGCGTCTGGCGCAGACGTAATGCCACGCGTGTAACCGGAGAACATAACAAGATCGCAGGCGTGCGAGAGGGGCCGAGGTGTGCGCGCTTCTGTGTGCGTGCGTGTGTGTGTGTGTGGTGCGCGAACTGCGTGGTGTGGTGCGCGCGACAAGAAAACCGGAGTGGGAATTATTTCGCGCGCACGCTCTCGTACCGTGCGAGAGACCGACGAGATGCGCTCCCGAAACCGTCGCGACGCTCCACGATGGGGGCTACCCGCTGGCCCCGCCGCTGCACGCAACTCGGTTCCTGCCTTCAACTCCTTCGCTACGCAAATATACTGGGTGTGCTATCTTTTCTCAGATTTACGGATACTTATCGCCAAGTAGAATTCCCCTTTTCGATATTTAACCTTTGGAGGGAGTAAAAATGTAACATTCCTTGATAATAATAAGATTTTCTGTAAGGAAAATTCTGCATCCTCTAAAGGTTGAAGAAATTCTGATTTCTAAGTGTTACTTCTTCTGCTCTCACACCTGGAGAAATTTTTTGGATCGACTGTTCTCAAATTCGTTTTTTGGAACAAAAAGTTGATCCAACAGATTTCTCTTGGTGTTATTAATCGATTTTTTAATTCCCACCTAGTATTTGTTTACATATCGTTAACGCACACTCCCCACTCTACTTTCTCTTAATCTTATCAATAAGGTGGAATTACAGAGCCCGAGTTAAAAATACACCCAAGCGGATATATCCGCGATCAAACACGGTCGAGTTTCGTCGCTCGTTTTTGTTTCTCGGCCGTGGAGACGACGAGATTAGATTATCGGCGTCCCCGTACGTGCATCGCGTTCTCCACTAGCGACCTTGACGATCTCGCGAACGCGGGCGTCACGCGGAGCGCGTCCCGAATCGTAGACAGGATTCGACGAAACTCACCTCGCGTAACCGAGTTACACGGCTCATTCGTCTCTCCTTTTTTTCCTCCTCGCACGGCTCGACACACTCGTTTTCGTTTTTCACGGTCGCCCGTCACGACCGAGAGTGATGTATTCGCGAGCCGCGCGAGATTTAATGACGCTTAAATATCCTCGCGCCGAAGTACCGAGTTCGCTGATGGGGGTAACGAATGGCACCGAGCGCGGTCTCTATCATTACCTCGCGCTGAATCGATTTATTCGCCGGGTGAATCTTCGGCTGACTGCTTCCCGATAACGAGAGATGTTCGATATTAATTCGTAACACGCTGGGAAACGAATTTTTTCAATCGGCTGAATAATCGTGAGTTGTCGCGTCAAAGCACGACCTCGAAGATTAGGATAACGCCAATGAGAAGTAAATAACCTCGGAATTGCAAAAGTTATACGGAAGAAGAAAATTTTTAGAGACTATATTCGTTTTATCGAATGTGGTAAAAGATGTACGGGTTGTCCTTCCGAAAGCCGAAGTTGTTTACTCACTCGGTGATCCTCTTATTCGCTAATCTCACCTAATCCTGGTCAACGAGATCGAGCTCTTTAAACGTTCGAGGCCGATACACGCGCTCTGTTATTACCGTTGTCGTCCCGTTTCGTTCGCGGTTTCGTTCTGTAACTCAATTAATTTCACCGTTACGACGGAGCATCCGTTCGACGAACCGCGATTACGTTAATGATTTAATTATCAAACGAGACTGCAGAATCATTCATTATCATTTTTCTTCTATAAAACTCCTATAAAATTTTAATACTCTTCGTGTGTGATTATGCGTAATCTGTTTTTATCGTTTTCTTCCTTTTTGTAAAAAAATGGTATTCTTGTTATTAAAATTGAAAATATCATCGTTAATGCTACTGTCGTAATTTTTCTTTAATTGTAACTTCGTTGATTTCCTTTTGATTTGCTATTTATCTCATCCAAATAAGAAAAGTTCGCTACAAAGATATTCAAGTGACTGAGATTGCTTTTATTGACATCTTTTCACATATTTGAAATTTTTTCTTTGAGATTAAGGCGCGGTTGATTATTCGCTCGGTGATTTATGCCCGTACGCCGAAAAAATCTGTAATTTATATATGCACATGGAGAAATGCGCATCGCGAGGTGCCTGCCGTGTGTAACGTGTATCGTAATGTTCGTACCACTTTCTTGTAAAGTATGTAACCGCGCGTTCCTTTGATAAGGAATCCACAAGAAACGAGCGGTATAAAGCGATACATTGAGATTTCATTTTCTAAACGCGTGTACGATATTCGCCGACTCGTGTTTACAATGACTCGATAACAATTAATTAGGTCTCCGATATCTCGTCGCAAACATTTCGATTTGTAATGACTAAATTATTCACCCACTTCGACGTGTGTGCTTCTGAATGTCTAATCCTTACAGCGAGAGTAACATTTCAATTTCACACAGTACCGTATTTTAATTAGCTTATTACTTAATAATAAGTAATTTCTCGTTATGTACTAATTTTCACCCTATTTATTGAATTTCAGTTAGACTCGACTACATTCGTACATGTGCTCTCGCGTCAGATAAAAATACGCAAAGTCGTAATGCGCGGTCTCGCGAGGCTCTAATCAGAGCTTCCCATCCTCGTTGAGAAGCATCCCGGGCGCGTGCGTCGATTATGACCACGTGTGTGCAATCGCGGCACCCGTATACTTATTCCTATCGAACTGTGCACATCCGCCGCTTCGTAATGACACTTGACGAATAACCAACGAGTATAACGTTTCGTAATTGACGCTTCGTCAGAACCACCGTGTGTAAACTCGATTCGTTACACCGCAAATAATCAGCAATTTTTTTATTACTCTTTGTTTGCCAAAGATTATCGGTTCTCTTTACGTCGAAAAAAGAGATTAAATACTTCAATTTAAAGAACGGTAAAATAAAAAATACTCTGTATTTCAAAGTGCGGAATTATAAAAGGAAAATACGAATGAGAAACAACACGAAAGAGAGGAAAAATTTTCTCGACTCGCTCGTCGTTAATTCGAGAAACAATTTCGTTCGATTTAATTGCATCGTAAGATGAATTTTTGCGCGGAATAAATTTCCTTATGTAAGTACAACAGAATGCTCGAGGTGGTGCCATTATCGCATCGAGTCGATCTAATGGAGTCGCCTAAGGGCCTCTCGCACATCTCCACGATCCTCCACTCATTTCTTTTCCTCTTCATTTTTACTCTCTCGCCACTTCTTACCTTTTTTTGCCACTCGCTCGTGGTCAAGCGTTATCTGTCCATTGTTTTCCCAGCGCGCAACAATGGATATAGTCGTCGATAGTCTCCGCGATGAGAAAACGGGGAAGAATACACGCATTATCATAATGGCGTCTGAATTTAATGGCATACTCGTGTTTTCGATTGTCGAGAACGAAAGAAAACAATAGTTATTGACGAACCCGATCGGTCGGAAAAAATTTACGCGTGAAGTACAATGTAGCGAATTCTCGAAGCAAATTCGAGAATCAGGAAGAATGTTATTTGCTTATATTTCTTCTTGTAAATTAAGTATTTTTTTTTAAATTGCGTAGATACGAGGGAGCAGTTGGGGTCTAATCAATTCTCAATGAACGAATGAAAATTGAGTACGTGAAATATGAAATGTATCGTGGTTCATTTTCACTCGATGCCGAATATAAAAGTATGTATCTCGTTTGGAAGCACATACCGTGAGCGGAATAAATCGCGTTAACTCTGCAGAAAACTTTCACCCTGACATATATACAATAATAATACTTCCCCATCGTGCGAAACAATTCAATATATCTGTCACTTTCATCTTCGATCGAGTCGTGTTGGATTATCGCAGGGTGTAACGTCTAACGCGGATATATTCAATTACCAGCTTCTACCGGAAGTTTGGTCGAAGCTTGTTAAATAAGTTCTTCGTCATAACAGAAGGAACCTCTGGTAGAAAACGGCAAAGCATCAACATTGGAAATGAATATGCATCGTGTGATGAGGAAGAAAGTCTTATAGCAATAATTCTTGAAAATAATTAATTTCAATGTGAATTGAATAGAATTCTATTTTATAACCGTGGGTACGTGCTTGTGGTTATGAAATTGATTTAATCAATTATTTAAAATGAATAATTTTGCTTATAATCGAATGTATAATCTTAAATCTTCGCAGTCCTTCGCAATCCTTCGCAAACGCAATAACTCCATTCTACCACACGAGTATTCTGTCCGGATTTTCAAAACGCCCATATTCTGCATTCAACATCTCAAAGTCGGCGAAACAGGCACGTTTTCATTTCCTGGTTACCCGCCCGTCAGAAAACTTTTACGTAAGCCCCATGATGGCTATCAACGTGCAAAATAAAGAAGAGAGGAATTTGAGATTGTCAGTAACGATCCACCCATGACGCACGCGTCAGGATAACTCGATCTCGCTCCTAGAATCGACAGTTTCGCCCTCCCTCGCCAAAAAAACATTGGTTCCTTTCGAATTTCTCAACCACGAGGTAAATTTGCATCAGCTACCATTTTCCGAATTCATCCGATAACTGTATTATTTTTTTACGCACGGGACTCGCTATGTCATAATTTAATGGTTTAACGAGGCAAGGTCGCGGGGCATATCTTCGATATCGATCTCTCGAGCATCGAATTCACTCGGGATCGTTATACGTGTATGTATAAATGTCTGTAGGTGTAATTGGAGCGGATCGATACGTCGGGCCAATAATTCAACGTTCGGATGCCGTACAGGCACGAGCCCGATGACTTTCGCTCCATATCGGTTCGATTAACTGTATATGTGTATATAATATATTTACTGGGTGTTCCAGAATTCTTCTAATCGAAATGTTAGATGATTCGTTAAATCGTAAAAACAGTAGTCTTACCGTGGCAAAGATCGATAGTTGTGAGCAATTTTAGATCTTTAAATTGATTCTAATTTTTTCATAAAGTTCAATTGACTGAAGTCTACGTGTTCAGAATTTTTTCACTACTTGTAAACAATCTTGGAACACACTGTATATGAAATTTCGCGTACTTTCCTCGTCGAGTTTATTTTTCTTCATTATCGCCGATACAGCTACCTTTTTCTCATCTTAGTCCTTTTCTGTAACTCCATTCCGCTCTAATTGTTCGACGGGATATACGAGGACGATCTGGCGAGAAATCGCGAGACGAATCGGTCAATCTCGTTCGCTTCAATAAAATCACGAGCTACCGCGTATGAGATGTATAATTTATTCGCGAGAGCGTGTTTTTCATCGTACAGGTCGTCGAACATCGAGTTTAACACAAATCGGTCGTAATGAAAAATCGATCGGAACGTGTCTGTAAAATTTTCAGGAATTTCACCGTTGGAAATGCTCGAACGAAAAACTTGAGAATTTTTAAAGCAAATTCTAATGTTAAGTTTAACTATAAATTTTTCTAAAAGTCTATTATCGAAAATAAACAATTGAGAATTCTCGTTAATCTCCGAGTCACGATCGGAAGGATTAACAGTTCGGTTCGACTATCGGCTCGGCTCGATCGCGATCATCCGCGAGATCGATCGGCTCTGCCCGCCTCTCGCGCCTATTTGTTAATAAACTTATAAATATGCATCCTCGACGACGCGCAAACGAGGATGAACGCGCTCGAGCCTCCCCGTGTATTTATACTCGATATACTTCCCACAGGCGACGCGAGTCGAGATTGCGCGATATCAAAGACACAAAAAGGACCACAATCGATATATAAAGAATAACCTATGCCGGGGTTATTTATTGCCTGCATTGTGGTCTTATTTTTCTTGATTATGTCAATAATTTTTCTACTCGTTCGAGTAAATTTTTTCTCGCTCGTTCTATCGTTTATTACGCAAGATAATTCTCACCTAATTTCAATTTTTAATTTGGCAGAAGAGTGTATCTTCTCATTAGTTAAAATAGTTAAAGGTGTTTGAATTCAATATTCTTCGAGAAAATTGCATTGCTCGACAAGACAGCGATTCGAGCGATTCCCACGAGTCGCGCGCTCGTCAGGAGACGCGCATCGTCGAGCTCGGTATCTGACCCAGTTGGCGATATTAAAACGAAGTGGATAAGCCCGATCGAGGAGGCAAAACAAAAATCGGTTCGATTCCCCGCCTGCTCGTCGAGCTTCGTTGTCGAGCCGTGGAGTCGCGTGCGGAACGCGTTACACGTCTGCATCCGGGCGAGCATTTCGCGAACGCGAAAGCGTAGCGATCGTAATTTTATTAACGACCGGGGCGTATCTGGGAAAACGAGATGATACTCGCCGGGGTTCCCGAGGTTCCGGCGAATCGGATTAGAAAAATTTAAGAGGGTAGTCTCGTCTGTAATTTCGCCTCGCGTATAATTTCGTCCCGAACACGCCCCTCGCTTCCACCGTAACATAGTACGCTAATTATACTGTTAATGAACTCGAAAATCCGAATTGATCGTTGAAAATGAACTCAATTCTACACGAGACATGAACATTGAAAAATTGCTCTGCTTTAAATGTAATTTAAAAAAAAAAACATTTCTTTCGATTCTAGTTTCAGTTCTCTCTATTACCTGGTGTCGAGAAACGCAATTTTTATCCTCGCTCCAAGAATAACACCGTAGCTTTTATACAACAACAACCCCGGTGAACGCGCGGAGGATGTCATCTCGCGCTCTAAATCACGCGCCGCTGCGTTGTATTATGGTTTCGCGAAAATACCACCACGAGCGAGAAGGAGAGTACTATTGTGTTCAAACCCGTGACGTAAATCGTTATCTGAAAGCCGTATCGATTCTTTCTCGTCCTTCGTACGTACGGCCAACTGGCCGCTCCGGTCCCATATGTCATTCATGCGCGGGTATTGTTTTACGCCACGAGGGTTGAAAAAAAAATGGGGAGGCGTTCGGAGCAGCGGTTCTCATCGCAAATCCGATAAACACCGATAACGAATATCTATATTTTATTGAACACCGTCGATATTATTCTCCCGTTTCGATAACCTTGAAACTTATCGACTAAAGACTCTTGACATTAAAACAAGAACTACTCGTCGGAAAAATTTTTACACCGAAAAAGTCAGATTCGATCGTGTTTTTCTTTCGATATCTCGACAAAGCTATCGGCAAAGTGAAACGAAAGTTACAAGTTTTTCACTCATGTGACGGAAATGTAAAAAGATCTTTTCATTTTTATCAAAAAAATTCTCTTTGATGATGAACAATTTTAGAGAAGCGGTGCAACAAGTTGGTTTTTCGGTGTAAAATTCGATCACGGTCGATTTCCATACTCGGTGCGCTCAATCGAGCCGAGGATTCCCCTCTTTGGAAAAAACGTCGGGACGGAAAAAAAAAGTGTATTCAGTGGATGGCTTCGCAACGAGAGGCTCGATTGTGAAAAAAGCCGACGACGGGCCCCCGCGTGGCTACCTCGAGATATAGTATCGCTCGAAAGGTCGCGACGGTACCTAAAGACCCGCATAAGGCACCCCTTTGTTGTGCACCTGCCTCCTCGAGCCGCTCGACGTCGTACGCGTTGTCGTCGGCGCAGATGCCGCTACACTGTGTATTATAATATTGTGTATTTACGTGTCGGTGCGCGAGCGTATATCTCGTATGACGAAACAGGCTTCTCGTTAGGAATTCACTGAGCTGCATTTTTTTCATTCTTTTTTTCTCGCTGTCGATGAAACGAAGCCTTTAAACGCCCACGCGATCCCACTGATAATCATGGATTGATCGAAGTTGCAACGATCGCTTTGACCGTTTGAATTTCATTTATTTATTGAGAAAATGAAAGAAAATATTGTAAAAATAACAGTATGAAATATAAAAATATTTAAGGTATATTTAGGTGCATTTAAACGTTTGAGAATAACAATTTGTTCGTTGGTAAAAACGAACAATTATCTTTCAGGAATTTTCTTTTCGAATCGAGTAGATAGTCGCAGTTTTAAGTTTCGCGGAAAAACGAACTGGAACAGTGTCATAGAGTGGCAACAAAGACATTTTTCGCGACCGATAACACAGCGAGAATTCTAAGCTCGTTTCGGTAACGTAAGGAAAAAAACGATAGTTACGTGCTTTGAACAGAAAAAAAAATATTTTTGTCCTCCTACACGTGTGCAAAACCTTGAGGAAAATCCACGTATCGTCGTATGTATATAACGGTAATCAGTGATAAGACAAAAGTCTAAGGTGTGTGCGTTGTCGAAAAAAATACAAAAGAGAACTAGTATTCATTAGCGATAACCGAAAAAAAAATTACAAATTCTTATATCACCCGTACGTATGTATGCGCATACACGTAGAGGTACAAGTACGCGCGTACTTTATTTCGGTCTTCGCACGCGATATCACGTGTTCGCAATCACGACCGTTTCCCGGTGGTATACATAATTAATCGAAAAATAGAAACCATCTCGTGGCACTCGCGTTTGACGTATCGATTACGTTTTATTGCCGGTCGAGATAGAATAGAGGGTGTCCCAAATTGATCGTGGGCACTTCAGATTGTAGATAATTCGCGAGATTTCGATTCAGATTATTATTTTCCTTGCAATCTATAAATTCTAATTATTCCACTTATCAAATTTAAAAAATAAAATTAGAGTGAAATATGCTCATAATCTCCAATTCCGACTGCCAGGCCGCGTGCCAAACTGAAAAACTGCATTGTACTCCAAACAAAGAACATACATTGTTTTCATCCAGTTTTCCAAGTCAATCCGGTAATTCACGGCCACCTTTTGGAGAAAAGCGAAAGCCTAAACGCGGGAATTTAAAAATCATCGTGAGAGCCCGATCGTAGAAAAACGTAAAAACATCGATAAAATTTACGAGTTTCGAGAAATCGGCAATTACGATGTTCTTAATCCCGCGTCTACGCCGAGTTTTATTACTTATTTATGTTTCGCCGTTCATTTTTTTATTTTCTTTAAAATCATCGAACTTTGCCTCCGACGCAGCGAGAGTGCGCCGAGAAAGAGAGAACGAGCGAGCTCGGCGAATTATCGTCATTATCGAGCTCGGGAGTAGCGGGGGTGGTTATCGTTATCTGCGGGAAATATCCGAGATAAGGCTCGCTCGGCACGAGTCGGAGACAAGCCGGTCAGTGCGATATCGGGATCGGTCGAGTTAGGTTCTTACGGTGCACTGACCTCCTTCGACGTGTTTTCCTCACGACGCGCTGCGCGGAATAATCGCTCGAGCGAGGCTCACCGGTGATGTTTGTTCGATTCCACGTGTGACGAGAAATGACATTTTAATTGCGCGCCCGATAACGACGCATTCGTTTCACGAGAGCGCGTCTCGGCGATAATTCACGTCGAGAGAAATGAAAAGTGCGAAACGCTGCTTAATTGCCGCATCTGGCGAGATAATCGATTTTTTTTTCTCGCGAACGAACGAGGGACTCTATGGGACGATTATGTACAAACGTCACGACTCGGCCAATATCGTCATTTCTAATTAATTCCGTCCAATTAACACCGGAGCAGCGCCAATTACAGGTTGCCCGAGTCACGAAGCGGCTCGACGTTCGATATACCGTTACGATCGAATTCGTTTTTGCAGCCGATCGATTTTTACGAGAGCTCCGATTTTTCATCGTCATCGGTCGTTTGTGATCTCGATCCATCGAAATTATTAATATAAAGTCGATAATTAATCTCCTTTTAATTGCACGCTGATTACTGTTTTCTAAGAGAAAAAAATAAAGACTTGGGTAAAAAAACAATTCAAGATATTAAGGATTTTGTTTTTCATTGTGTGTGCGTGATGAAAAGAAATTCTTATGAGCAATTTGAATAATCAACTATTGTATGAAATACAATTTCATTCTACTACTTCGATGATAGTTATCGGACTTTATTAGTGCATACTAATTTTTGATAAAGACACGATACTCGATATTCGGAAAAGTGGCACTATCGATCAACGATCTTCCCGTACCCACCTGAACGGGAATCGTGCCGCACGAGAATCGACGCGCAACCTTGCAGAGACGCGTCGGCACGATCGTCGTGTGGTGCAAAATGTGAGAACCGAAAAGAGAAAAAAGTGGAAGAAACGGAGGCTCGCGCGTATCGGAAGCTAGCATCGATCCAGCTAGATAACGGAATATCGTGCATACTCGGGAATCACTAACGAAGAGCTCGAGGTGGGGACTTGCGAAAGAATCGATCGCTGCGATTAAAAAAAAGGCACGTAACGAGAGCGCGTGTCGAAAGAAAGTCGCGAGTTTTGCATGTTGCGTTCGCCGTGCCCGGGTATAGAAAGCGTGAAAATTATTACGCTATCACTGTTGCAATATTGTGATAATATTTGCACAGACTCGTAGCGTGTCAAAAGGATGAGCACGGGGCTGGTCTCGCTCTCGCAATAATAATTGGATTTAATAAATTACGCTCGCCAGGAAACAGATAAGGAGTATTGTGAAAAACAAACGAGCTCGAATGTCATCGCGAAAATGGAGTGAGCTGGGCTAATTTTGGTTTCGCGGAGAATAATTTATAATGACCTTGGCAAAGAAGAAGGGTTTTTTGCGGCGTGGCGGCAAACACGAGAAGCCTCAGCCCGCGTGGACGATGCCGTGCGGCAGAACGATCGATTCGAGGTACTGGCTGGATTACGCGGACACGGTAAGCGAACCAATCGGGAGCTGTAAAACTGACTTATCGGTATCCTGGCGACCGGTCACTGCGATTAGGAGTCGCTCGGGGTTACCGAGGCGATTTGATAAATCGATACTTTGCACACTCGATACGTTTAATATCACACAAAAAGCAATTTCGTTGAACCGGACAACGTTCAACTTGTATATGTTACTGATATAATAAATCAATTAAGAAACTTTTGTCGAATTTTGAGAAAATATTTTGAAACTCTAAATTTTTGTGCGCTCAAAGTTTCTAATTCAATCATTGTTTTTACATTATTACAACACAATGAGATTTTCAATAAGATACAAGAAATCATAAACGTATAATTAGATTTTGCGAGAAACTTGGGTGTGACCGTGAAGAGTCCTATAAATCAGCTTATCTCGATATAAATGTAGTCGGGTTCACGATCGAATTGAATTCGAATTAAACGTCGCTTACCAATTAAGACGCGAGTTGCAGGGATTACCGAATCACTCGGGGCGGTTCCCACAGACGAGAAAAAAAATGCGAGTCATGCCTCGCGGCATTGTCGCGATAAAGATAAAATTTCGTATTGCACGGTTTTTATCACGTATCAAACAGTTCAAAAGGACATTCGCGTTCGAATTCTCTAAACTATTTAAATTGTGCAATCCGGGATAACCTGCATTTTTTTATTTTGCGAAACATCGCATCGACACACTGGACTCTGCCTCTCATCAGCGATCCATCTCGCTCTGGCCGCAAATTGCTTTTCCGCTCGTTCAGTTTACGAAACGAGTCTTCGAAGAGCTCGCTGGGAGCAAAAATCGCGAATCCGCGTGATTTATTGGCGAGAAATAATCGGCACATCGTTAACACGGGGAGAGTATCGATCGATCTTCCGCGTTCCGAATATCGAAACACCGACGCATTATAGTTACCCTAGTTAAAAGCATCTTACGTAACGAGCTCTCGCTAAAATCTCAACCTTACCTCGAGGACCGATACGTATCGACACAGTCCCCGCTCGAGTTGGATAATCGCTCTGTAAATCAATTTTACGATCTGCAAATTTTTGCAGAGCGAAAAAAAAGAGAGTAAAATGTTTACTCTCTCCATTTTTATCGCGGAGCAATTTTCTCTCGCTCTTATTTCTCTATTTTCGTGTAAAAACTCGCGCAAGCTATTACTGTAAATAAACCTCGGGGCGGTGTAATGCCGCGTGGGCGTAAACTTGTATTAGAGAGTAAAGAAAGAAAGGCAGAGAAATGAATTTTGCGCTTTAATCGAGAAAAGTGGGGGAAGGCCCTTCGAGGTTCGCCTACCTGTTTCTTGGCCCGTTCGTGCCTTCCGCACACTTTCAACCAACGGTCAACCGTTGCCTCTCGCTTCTATACACACACGAGAATTCTGCGCGCGACAAAAACATCCGATCGGTTCTTCTCTTCTCTCTTTCTTCATCCACGTCGACCAATCTAAACTTTCTTTCCACTCCCGCGCCAGGGATGCATCGAAAAGTCACAATTCTGTGCTCAAATACATTTCGACGAGATTTAGTTTAAAAAATGATACTTTATTTTGAAAGAATAAATTTTTTAACTAAATTTTAAGAAAAGACTGTTAATGATCAACATTGTATAATTTTTCTCTCTTTATTTTTCCTCGACACAGTTATCGGACTTTTGCGTATCCTCGTTCTCGGTTCCGATCGCGGGGAATTGTACTCGCTAAGTTATTGTTCGTATAATTCTCGTGTCGGCGCATTTAATACGCGTTCCCAATCTGCCTCTATCGGACGCTCTGCAATTTTGTTTCTCTCTTTTCGCCGATTACCGTGTTTAAATACTGCTGGAGACTCCGGGAAACTTTGAACGTAACGGGCGTGTTCTCAATCTCGTAACCATTTAAGCAGAGACTCTTATTATAATATGAACCCTACCATAAGATCGATTGTTATTATTATTTTTGTTATTTTTCTCTCTAATTGAATTTATTTGTCCTAATAGCTGAAAAAGTGATAAAACTCATTACGAGCTCTTCGTTGCAACGGGAACTCGACTAGCGGGAAACTAATTTCCAAAAATCCCGATAAAATCGAGGATTAAGCGCGAAGAAAGCGAACCTTTCCCTTTTTTTCACGAAACGTTATTATCTCGAGTTAATGCACGATTTAAGCCTCTTTCTTTCTTAATTTGATCGTCAATCGTTATTTCGCTCGCATGGCGTTCTCGCGTATGATTTCCGAAAGTATTCCGGCCCGTGCGCGACGTTGAAATCCGGGTCTGTTCCCCTCCCCCGCTGCGTGCGCGCGACGGGACCGATCCGCACCGTCTCGCTCGTTTCCAACCGTCTCGCGTGCCCCGCGTGCACACCAGCGCAGCCAGTTTTGTGCCGAACACGCGTTACCTCGCTTTGTCGTCTTCCTATCTCCGCCTTGCTCCAATAATTTGTGAAAAATTTGAGCGAAAAGTCTTCTCGTGAATCAAATTACGAACTGAAAAATAGACTAGGAAAATTTCTACCAAATATTCAATTGGATATATGTGGATGGAGGATTTGTTTGGAAGATATCCTCTTGACAGCATCCTAGTGAATATTTATTTTTCTGCTGGTGTCTCTACAGTGTAAAATCGTGGATATTACACTGAGAAAAATTCTGTGCTGTTTGTTACTTTCATACCAAAATATTGCTTCGGTAATTCGATAAAATTGATCTACCGAAGGAAATTTCTAAGCCATTCGTCTAGTATTCTAAAATATTCACCTAACATAACAGAATTTTATTTCAATACTACTTAATTTGATATTCAATTGGCGAAAGAAATTTGGCTCCGCGATAATTTTACAGCGAAAACTTTCTTATCGTGGCTAAGCCTACAATTTCACTTTAGAAAGATCGGTTCGTTATAAAGAGACTCCCAGCAGAAAAGGCGCGATGTGTCAGTGACGCGGGCGAGTTCGGGACGTCTCGTGTAAACTCGGTGACCTTCGTAAAAGATCGGGCGCCCTCGCGGTTGATCGCGCGACCGGCTGCCGAGGTACGCACGCATTATCCGCGAGGCACGCGCGTTTCCACACACGCTCGTGAAAGGTTCGGTTCGCTGTTGACAGTTTATCCTGTGACAACGATAACGAATGAACTCTCGATCGATTTTTTTCGTTCTCGTCGATCGCGAGGAGTGCGATGAGGCTGCGTCACGGTGAATCACGAATTTGATCCCGAGGAAGTGCAAGGTATTTCTCGTTTTGTTTGTTTTTCAACCGATAAAATTTATTACGTCGCTCAATCTGGGTATGCGAACTCGTTTCGAAAAAATGCACAATATCAAACTGGCTTACCCTCCTCGAGAGAAGGGTTCGCGAGGCCTCCTTTATTCTATGGGAGTTCTATTGATTTTTTTTTTCTTCAACCTCTGACTGCATCGAAAGTTACGTCACGGGATGGTACTTGGACACAAAGATCGTTGGAATTTCGTCGCAGGATTTTCAAAGTTGTTTTAGAATTTTGTTACTTTTACTGCAATAAATTCACAAATTACGTCATGTAGTAAAATTTCTCACAATTCGAGTAATCGTTCGATGCTCATTGACGTATCGTTATTTGATGCCGATAATTTTAGCGTAAAATTTACTTCATAAAAATATCGTTAGATCCGATAGTCACATGAGCGGGTTGACTCACGCGTGTGAAACGAGGAATCAAATGCTCGTTGACCGCATTTCTGTTTAACGAGATGTATGTACGCAACGACAACATCGAAGCACTAGATTTGCAACGCGTGCTTTCGCGAAGCAGAAATATTCTTCTATTGCAATTCCGATGGGAAATTCGACAATAACAATCTTGAACTTGAACGCGACGTACCGTGTGCACTAGTTTGCATTGCGCCATTGCTGTTTGTACAAAACGATACCGATGCGGCCTCTAAAATCTTCCGCTTCGGATGAAAATAATTTTTATACATTGTCGTATTTCTTTGTCGCTAAAACAATGAAGCTGTCGACACGGAATGAAAAAAAGGGTGAAAGTGCGTTCTTCGGTAACCGGAGAAGTAACGCACGTTGACACTGAAATATGACGTCAACGTTACACCGACGCGATCCACGACAAGGACGCGTAACACTTACGATCCATTGAAAAGAAGGAACCAGCGCGCGTGTAGGAACCGTAATAACGTAACTCTCGTTTCGAGAGGTTTATTTATCATATCGTGGGTGATCCGCGCGAGGCATAAATTCTCCGGCTCTCCTCTCTCGTCGTATAAATTCTCGTCTTACACGCTTCGAGCGCAGTGGATGTACCCCATCGAGTAAAAATTCATCGTTCTTCGAGTTTCGCTCGATACAGATCCGCTCGTTTCGTATTCCTTCTGATGCATTTTTCGATTGTCATCGTGCCCGGCCCGTGGAACACGATGAGAAATTTTACCGTTACCCGTGGTCCATTTTCTCTGGCGGCATCGTCGCCTGTTAAAACCCGTTATTAAAATAATACATCGCGACTAAAGCTCGACTCGTCGGAGTGATGTTGCCGGAGTCACGTTTGCAAAACTCGCCCTCCGTTCTTTCACGTTCTCGATATTCGACGAGCCATTATAATTCTCCATTCGATTGCCGATGCGGAAAGTACTAGACTCCACTTTAAAATCCTAATTCATTCATTCCATTTTTTCGCCATTTATTATCTCAGAAATATTTGATACGAAGTCCTTGGTGAGAAATTTATAAAATTTCGATAGCATGTTATGCAAAATATGATGTGCAAGAAATACGAACGAATTTGTGAAATTTTAAAGTTCGTACTCGCATCAATTACTTTTGCACTTTGCACGATCGAGGAAAGGAAACGACGAATGTTTCGATAGTTGGCTTCTGTTTCGCGTTTTAATCGTCCCCGTCGTATAAAAACCGTTATTACAATGATGCGTAACAAGTGGAGCGAACGATGCGGAACGCATTGACATTGGGAGTGTGTGACGTCACTGGCGAACCGCACACTCCGGTGCAAGGACGCGCGACGCGCGAGAGCCGAGTAAAAAAAATTCGGTGCATCGCGAACCGCATATCGAGTTACGCGAACGCTTATCGCGTATCCTGCAGACAATTTGCTTCGATTGTAACGAATTAATGTTATGTCATTACCCTATAAAAACGCGGCCTACGTAACTTCAAAGCTTGACGAATCTCGTGAAATCGATACCGTATCGATTGATTCGAGGGTATCGACGTAATTCGACCTGCAATCGATCTTAACTCGAAATTATTCAAGCGTGTGTTGAATTCACAAATATGTAACATTTGAATCGAATTGAAGTCGATATTGATTTAACAAAATTGTTATGAGAAACTGACTCCGTTTGTGCCAATTTCAAGAACATCTCTATCTCGTCTTTTTCTCGTTTTTGTTCCTCGTTTAATTTTTAGGTATACAAAAAGAAACTCGAGGTGAAAGTTCGTCGTGGTCTACCTCGTTTTATTTTCATTCGGTCACTCTCGTTTCGGATTAACAAAGATAGGACTCATTAGAAACTCATATACAAGACTGTTATGTAACATTCGAATTTCTTCGTCGCTTCCCCCGGCGGATGTTTCGTTCTCGTTTCTCGATTCGTACAATCGAAAGAATAAGAAGCTCGGGGGTATATCATCCTGTAAACACAATGTGCGAGTAAGAGTACTGCAACAGTCGTCGTAATTGCGATACGTACAGCAGCCACGCCGTGAAAATTTGCGGCTTCCTGTGCGCGACGAGAGAAACTCTCGTCGTAAATTTCGCTGCGATCGCGTTTCGCTGTGCGTTCTCTCGCTGCTGCGAGTAAGAAAAAATGAGAATTGTCACTTCTTCCTGGAAATCGAAAAACTCGATCTCGTTTTATGTTCTCGCGAACTGCGAAGTTATCGATGTTGAGAATGTCTCGAACGAATAGTTACGACTGAATATTTCGCGATGGGAGGAGGAGGGTGTAAGAGAGGGCGTGTCTCGCGATGTCAAGAGCGCTCTGCCCTTTGTTCCCTTTTCATACTTGTCTCTTGTTCGCTAATAGTACGTTTCTCCAGAGCCCGCCGATCGTTTGCGGAGCTGGGGAGAGAGAAAAATAAAAGTAGACTCGAAACACTCGTACTTGGTGTAATTTCGCGAAAATTACCAATGTGCGTTATCTAGATCGTTTAATGAGCTCGTTATGTACCATATATCGAATAGTAATTTCCTCCCGTGCAATGAGAGAGGCAATGTTATTCTATTTTCTAGTTTCTTACATTTCGTTGAAAAGAAACATTAATTATAATCTATCGAAAGAAAATTTTTGAGTTACCGCGTACTAACGTTGTACAAGAACCGGTCCAGGGGTCATAAAGTTAACCAGATTTGCGAATAAGACAACCCAAACCGCAAACCGTGAGACACTCGACGCAAAAGAAAAACAAATTTCTCAAAACCTCAGTAAGTAAAAGTACGCGCAATTAAGAATTGAATAACGTTTTGTCGAGGGGTAAACCTCCGTGTATAAATTATTATACTCGTAATCGCCCGTGAGTAATTTTTATTTTCTCCAGGCAGGTCCTTATGAACGAATTTACCTCGCAATTAGTTTCTCTAAGCCGTAATGCGCATACCGCATGTCGAGTCCCGAGTCCTGAGAGCTCCTCGATGGTCTCTCGAAAATCCGAACAATCGCGGTAAGCCGCTACTTCTCGTTGCTCTACGCGCGACCAGCGAGAGAACGAATCGCGACGCATTGAGTATCGAGACAATCGGTGCATTTGTAACGAGACAAAAAAGTGTATAACACTACTACCTCATCGAAATTAATTTGGTTTCTATTTTATTTCAATAAAAGAATGAAAAAAGAAAAAAAATAAACAGTCAATCTCTCTCAAATTATCCGAGGGTAGCAGCATGACAATCGTTTGTTTATTTATAAAAATATAAGGATAGGTATTCTTTGTGAATGTTGTTAAATAAATTTATTTTATTCTCTTCGATAGCTTTCTTAACGAAGATAACAACTTCATTTTTCTTCGACTTGTGAAACTGTAATACCCTTTCAAACGTTGATAAGAAAACACATTCCGAGCTCTTTCCTGGACGGAAAAGTAGGAACACGCGTTTAATCGTTCCGATCGGGAAACACAGCCATTTTCGAAATTCAACACAATCGAACGTTAAACAACACCGCATAACACGAGCGCACGGTGGGTCCCGTTATCTCGAAACGGTTGCCTAATTGAAAAGCAGCGTTTCGTTCTGGGTGCGATTGGTATCTCCCTTTAATTGCCCATAGTCTTATCGATTTTAACGAGGACGTAGGGAGGAACTTTTCGACGAATTATTTTCACTGCGAAAATCGACTTTCTACACAGAAAAAAAGGATCACTTGAATCAAGAGAGTTATGCGGAAGAAAAAAAAATTCCGTCATCAAGAAAATAATTTCTCCATATTAGTAGAAAATTAAATTCTTGAATTGAGAATTTTTTCTCTTGGATCAAGTATTACCATACTTGAACCAAATCTATCTTGTTTTATCCTAAGATAATTATTTCTCAAATAAAAAAAATAGTTTAAAAATGATAATAATAAGTAATAGTTTCTTGAATGAAGAATATATTGACTTATTCAAGGACACACGTTCTTGGATCAAGAAATTCACAAGTATTGTTTTTAAAATTTATTTCTTCATTCAAGAAAGAAAAAAAGACTTGATATTGGAAAGTATATTTCTTCCGCATAACTTTCTTGATTCAAGCAATCCTTTTTTTCTGTGTAGTTTTAACTGAGTTTTATTATTTAGAATGGGGGTGACACTCGAGAGCGAACGTTTCTCGACGAGATAAATTAGTGAAACTGGAAACTCGGATGAAAAACAGACCGAATCTCGAAAGATAAATGTCGTAGATTTTTCTGAAGAGGCCTCGATCGCATCTCCGAGGCAGGAAAATCTTTTTCTTTTCGAAGATGCGTATTTTGTTACATGTACGCATTCGCGACGCATTTTCGACGATTTATTTTCATCGCGCCAAACCCGTTTCGATTTCATGGGCCAGAGATCCCCACGGGTCGGTTCCTTCCGGTCCTCCCAGTGGTAAATACACCTGGACTCGTTCCAAGTCAGATTCTTTCACGTGTCATCGCACAATATCCAGCTCCCCATGAGGGGTCTCATCCCCCCGCCCGTTATTGTCGCTCTGTTTGAAATACAACCCCCTAAAACGACGTCGATTGCACCATTCCGAGACTTTTACTGCCCTTGTCACCACTACTGGTTTCTTATTTTATCGTTCTCGTGATCTCGATACCTCTTTAGATAGAACTGACGAGCCCGAAGATATTTCGAGGCTGTCAACACGTGATTGAAATCTATGCATTTTGACTGTAACATGTTTATATCTGTTTCACTATATTGTCTTTTTTTATTTCTTTCGTCTGCATTTTGAATAAAATTATTAAACATCTCATTTGATTTAATTTGATTCTCAGATGGAAACCGAGGTCCGAACGCTCAAGCATGAGCTCGCTCGTACTCAGGATGCTCTAAAAGCTGCCACCAAACGATGTCGTGATCTGGTAAGAGAGCTGGACAATCGCGCTGCCGGTCACGAATCCGAGAGGGCTCTGAGGGACCAGCAGCTGTCGAGGATTCTTCGAGCACTGCTGGTCCTCGAGGCGAGACTCAAGCAGGAGCAAAAGTCGATTCGACAGTTGCTCAGCGAAAAAGACAACGTCATCAGGAATCAGCAACTTGAGATCGCCAAGCTCAGAAGATACACAAAGAACTACATAAAATGCAAACGCGATCCGACTCTGGGCAAGATAAACGTCGAAGATGCCATCATCGATTCTTCTCTGGAAACATCCTCAGTTTTAATGGTAATAAGAAAAATGTGTAAAAATTTTGCTACACTACATTTTATTTTTTTTTTTTTTTTTAAGTTTCAAAGTTGAAATGAAAAGTTGTATGATGGATATTCTGGTATTTTCAGGGAAAACTCGAGGAGGGAGAGAACTGCAGTCTCAGCACCGACATCCACAGTCTGAAATGCGAGATCATAACGAAACTGAACGGCTCCGACACGACTGTCGTGGTGGACGAGCTGAACCGCAGTATAAAAAAGACGCACAGCTTTGCGGGCAGCGATATCTCCAAGACGAGTCTCACGAGCAGCGAGAACACGGATGCCTCGATAATAACTACCACCACCGACGGCACTCCCTCGCTACTCAGCACCGAGGGCTTCTGCGAGGGAGAGAGCACAGATGTTTCTCCCGGCTCGACGCTCAACAAATCCAGCAGATGCACACCGACGACAGTCACCGACAGCGAGAACGAGAGGACAATGATATTCAACGACTGCGACGAAGACGAGGACGAGGATTCGAGTTTGACCGAGAACAGCGGTAGATTTTCTAGGAAGAAGTACGAAGTCGGGGGACGCCATAGAAATCAACGTAAGAGAGCCGTGGACGAGGAGAGCCCGAGAATCGCAAGAACCGAGAGTAAAGACGATGGGATGGACTGCAATTTCGCCTCCGACGACGAGGAGAGAGACCAGGAGCACATATATGAAAATTCGTGCAGCCAGAACAATTGTAGAAATTTGCAGAATTCGGAAGTATCTAAGACCAGGAGCAGCAGTGACTATAGTAGTACTGATAATAGCGTGTAAGTAATCGACACTATTTCTATAATTATAAATTGGTAAATATTGCTCAATATTAACAAAAAGGAAACGTTCATTAATATATTCATTCAGATTCATTCGTTATTTAGTATAAACGTCGTTCAACATGATTTTCATAAAAGACAGTCTGAGATATAATGATAAAATATTATTACAAAGCTTCACTTTTCAATATTGTACGAAAAATTTGAAATTACGATATCGCGGAACTACAACTTTTGAAGCTCGAGTGTGGAAACGCGCTAAAACGAGAGTGAAAGTGCCCTAGCCGACTCGTATATCTATACATACGAGCCGTCACGTGTTAACTGTAGCTGGGCTTATAGCCGCCTGTAGTTTGTACTATAGAGTCGAATCAAATATTCCCAACGTACGTGATAACGGACAGCTGGTGTGCGGGGAAAGGTGGCCCTAATGGATTACAAGAGGTTAGGACCCTTCACAACCATCGTTGTAGGTGGAACAGGAATGTATCTCCGACTAGGAGCTATTTAGGTTGACCACTTGCCCTCGCGCGCTCCGTGTTTCTAGTCGCGACTCCCTTTTCCCACTCATGATATCCATTCACTAAAACCGCACATGCTGTAAATCCGGTAATAGCTAATTTTCTAGAATTACATTTCTGAATTTTTCTCCCGAGTAAAGCTGAGTTCTCGTTTTACGAAGTAAAATATTGAGTAAATATTTCAAAGCTGCTGTGCTACATGTAAAATTTTCGTTTTATAAATTAATGTGTCGTTAAACATTTTTCAGAACTACGAAAATCGAAATTGGCGAGCAAAGCCCTGAAGAGACGAGCGGCAACTGGTACAGCGATCCGGACGAAGACAAGAGCAACGACGACGTTTTCCGACATAGTTCTTATCAACCCAATAGCAATCATAATTCCGTGTTGGAATGCGTTAATCAGATACTTCTGCGAGATATAGAAGAAGAGGAGAGCATAATGTCGATTTCACGGAGGTACAAACATCGCGGTAGAATGGTTAGATTCCAGCCCGCTAGACTGTCCGATATCGAGTCGGTGGGTTCGGAAGTGGAGAGGAGAAATTCGGAAGAGGTTTCGCTGGATAAGGAGTCCCCGAACGAGACTATCATTCTAAACACCGAGGACGTCAGCATAGAGGACGAATTCGGAATGAGAATCGTACAATCCGTCGCGAAACAGATCGATACAAACGAGATAAGCATCGAGCCTAATCTTGACAGTGATTCCGAAGAATCGAAAGTCATACCAATTGTAATCATAGAGCCAAAGGTCGAAATTGAAGAAGCGAAGAATTCGGCTTTCGTTTCCTCTTTCTCGCCGCCTAAGGTGAAGAGTATGAATCAACAAACTACCACGCCGTTGATGTTGGAGAGATTGGAGGAAAAGGCTTGTTTGCAACTATCCGCTAAAGGTCTTACCATCGCGAAAAATTTAGACTACGAGGATATAGAATCGTTACCAGGCGTTGTGTCACCACCTCCTAAAACACCACCGGCGCTTCCACCGAAACCACAATTCAAGAATAATACGTTAATACTTAAAAAAATACCCAGTCCTTCGTTTCTCATCGACGAAACGCGTAAGAAGCAAAATATGTTCGAATCGAGCACCGTCGAACACGGTAAAAAGATTTTTGGTTTAATATCTTCACCGCTTAAAACAGCAGCGAAGAATCTATCCTTCGACGAAACAAAGTCACCCGGCACCGCGGATGGCAATTTTTGGAAAAATCGTTTCAATAATGTACGCTCTTCGTTTCAAAAAACAGATACGTTGAATGAAAAGAAGAACGTTCCAAAAGTAAACAATATCGTACGTCACTTTGAGGAATTCAAAATCGGCGGCGAAACGGACGAAGAACTCAAGGATCGTAACAAGATTAAAGAGAAACATATCAATACGGACTTGGATCAAGAGTTCGACATTAGGCAGAACTTTGAAGAATTCAATTTGGACGAGTGCGACTTGTCCGACGATCCTGACCGTCTCGAAGGCGATGGCTCGGAAAGACTTGGTACTTTAAACGGGCCGATTTCTCAACACGAAGATCCCATAGCAACCAAAGATAATAATAATATTAACGCCGTTGTTAACAGTCTTAGTAGTGGCTACGATCACTTTTTAGAGGCAACTGGATTGAGCAATAAATCCATTTTGACGCCATCGAGATTACTGAGTAATCATAAGAGCATGTTGAAACCTAAAGACGTGAAATACAAGAACAAGATAAAAGCTAGTGCCATCCTCGAAAAGCACGGTATCGCAACAGGTGTAACGAATGCATCGCATACTCATGTCAGACACTGGACTGGTCCGTTTGTCTGACATTTAGCCCTTCGCGTCTTTCCTGACGACGCTCAGTTTCAAGATTGTCCGTCGGGGTCATACAAATTCTGAAAAAAGTGGCAGAACGCGTTAAGTCATTTATCGTCATTTTATAAAAAAAGTAAAAAAATTCTCGGTATGAAACCGGGCTCAAAAAATCGAAACTCTAAAATGACTTAAAGCGTTCTGCAAATATGCTTTATTTTGTGCCTGATGTAGTCTTTGCTCTATTTCTCTTTTTTGTAGAGAAATATTGGAAGATAAAGTCATATAACGAATAATATTGTATATTTGTAAATTTGTACGATTTGTAGGATCCTTTATAAATTAATATCGTTGGAAAAGAATTTTTATAATTAAAATTTCTATCTGCACAAATTTCTGTTTTTCACTTATTTGTATAAGTATTATGCAATATAAGAAATTTTAGTGCTGTGTTGTAATTTAAACATCACAAAGTAGAATTTTAATATTTATGTGTATAATATGAAAAATAGAACAAATTTGTTCAAATATCTATGTGTGCGATAGTAGAATTTACTGTTAAACTGTTTTTTTTTGCTGTGAGATTATGCATAAATTTTAATATTCATTTATAAATCAATGTATGTTCTATACGTGTTCAGTAATATTATAATATGATTCACGTTATAAAAAATTTCATATTTTATTCGAAGAAGAAATCTCGTTTGACATATTTACTCTCTTTCTAACATATTTGAGGTTTAAAAATTCTACTTATTCCGTTAAATTATTGTACAACACGTATATCTGAATTTAAAATATTTACGAAATAAATAGAAAGTGTTTTAACAAAAAGAATTAGTACGATTTTATTATTATACCCACTGAAAAATACAATTGAATATATGTAAAGTACATAACATTTCTTATAAAATAAAAAATGATTTTTGTTGAGTCTTCTCGATTAGAAACTTAATAGGACGATCAGTACAATTTGAAATATACCGTGTTCATGACCAACAGTTACAACATATTTTTACAGATGTATTCATATCAATTACTTCAATAAGTTTCTAACAAGCTACAACGCAAGTTTTACAAAAATACCATACTACTCATCGCTGGTATCAAAAATCTAAATAGGATATGGAAGAAAAATTATGCTAAAAAGTGCATAGTACTTTTAATTCTGACATTTTTTTACCAACAAATTCGTAAGGATATCTCTCGCGGGTTAGTAATGAATCACACGTTCAGGCACTCTATTACACTTGGCTAGCGCTATATTATCATTATAAACATAGATCTAGCAGAAAAATTGTATTTTTCCCATACAATTCTTTTGGCACGCTGGTTTATTCAGGTTTCTCTCTCAGCACGATAATCATAGAAAAACTGAAAACAAAGAATAAATTTATTAATGATACTTTCATGTTTCAAAAGAATAAATTCAAGCCCTTGAAATTGTCACGCTCTAAACAAGATAACGAACGTTAACAGCGCCGTTAAAATATTTGTCCTTGATTTATTGACTACTTCCTCATAAATATAATTACGACCCCATTAAGTGTTGATAAACAGCTTCAAAAGCGGCATAGTAAAAATAACTACCTCTTTATCCAAATCCTTTTGCGTCCTTATTTTAATCACAGGAAGTTTATCCTGGAAATAAAGAAGTCATTGAAAATATTTGGTTCTTAAAATAGTTATCAAAGCAAGAAAAGAAATTCTTACAATAGCAGAATTAGGTTGAACACTTAAACGAGGATTCAAAGCAAATGGGACTCCGTCTAAATCAGAAGATCCTGGCAATGTACCGTAAATCGGTATGGAACTGACAATCGGGGAAACTGGCGGTTGAGGTGCTGGTCGCGTTGGTTTAATTCTCACGTTAGGACTGAGCACCTCGTAATCTCTGTCGGTCGTATCGGAAATATCTTTGCCTTTCACACCTATTTGCGGGTAAATTTCATTTGTAGGTTTTGGTGAGAACTTTGGCTTTGGCGGCCTTTCGGGTGGCACTTTATGAGGCGTTCCATTCGAGGGATTTGGTGAAGCGTTTTGAAATAAGCTGATGGACAATCATGTAACGATTATAATAATAAAAATCAATTTTAATATGATTAACTAAAGCAAGCAGAATATCAACTTACTCTATATTAGCGTATGATTGAGAATTTGATACACCATTAACAATATCTATGGTTTTATAGCACACACATACTCCATTAATAATACTGCAAATAATATTTAATAATGATATGAGCATCTAAATAAATAAAAGTAGCTTGAATTTGAAATGCCTTAAATATACCAACCCAGCAGCAGCAAATCCATCGGGAGCACTTTTATGTGCTTTGTTATTTACAATTCTACTACAAATGATTATATCAGTAACTGCCTTTGAGCATGAATCCTTATTCTTAATTTTATAACATAATTGTTTTTTTCTCCATGCTTTTTGACCTGTAATAATTTATAAATATATGCTACTAATATTAATATTAAAAGTACTAATATTAATAATAGCTCTTAGCCAGCAGTTAAATATCTTACACGAATCTACAGTATGGGAAATCATACTGTAACCTTCAGGTGGAGATTCTCTTTCGTTAATAATGGCAATATCTTCCACTATACACTGTGGAACTCCTTCCGTTTTTGAGAAACAAATGTAGCGCCCTTTCTTTTTAATAAATATACCATACTCTCGCCACAGATCTGCATCTGTGTCTTGATCATATGTTCGGGAAACCTTAAAAAATCATTTTAATCATATGGCATAAAACTTAATCTCTAGAATGAATCATCACTTACAACTTTAAAATTAGGTGGACATTTGTCTATATCTTCGACAATGTTTATAGCAGTTATTGGCCTATCATCTGGCAGTACGGTTGACAGCTGATGTACCAACATTTTATTGGCACCTTTTTTTGACATGACTACGATCTGGAAATTTCATGAAAAACTCACAATGGGTAATGGGTACTACTGTAACTTATCTAAAAAAAACACTACTTTCTTTGTATAAAGATATAAATATAGATAATCTATTATCTCACTGATAAGATACGAAATTCATTAAAAAATATTAGACAGATGAATAATAGCTTTTGTAACATTCGTAAAATGCTCTTCAAAATTGTGAAATCAAAAGAAAATAAAACCATCATTAATGACTCACTTCGTATAACGGAGTTCATTCGTAAAAACAGCGTAGTCGACTCAATGAACTGTGTGCGGACCGAAAATCATATCCGTTTCACGTTAATTAGCATACACGGTTCTTTTATCAACGGGATTTATCCGGAATTTTCAAACGCCAAGATAAAAGACTACAGTCGAGGTTCATTATAATGAATCACTCCAATCCGATGAATGTCCTTTCACTCGACTAGAAAAGATTCGCTAGGTACAAAAAGAGTAAACAACCTCGATCAATTCCCTATAACGAAATCGTACTGACAAGAAACAGAGTGGTCCTCTCACTTGAGTCTCGTTCGCGTTTTTTTCCAGCCGATCAATAACAAATCGCCGGATGAAATGGTTCGAACGGAAGCGCGCGCTTTGTGTGCGCTCCCGGAAAAAAAAGAGTAGGATTTATTTTTCTCGCAAAAAGAAAAGAAACCGACGAGATCGCGGGGTGCAGCATCTATTGTTTACAATCCCCATACGTAGCACGCGTACAATACAAGCGCGACACATATCCGACGCTAAACGCGAGCTAAATTCGTCATCTATAAATAAAACGATAAATACGCGCAGCTCCGTTTCACCTTCGTCAATCCGCAGCGGAAGACTCACAGAACAGTCGTGCACTGTCTCGAGCGTTTAATTAGCCGGTCAATTGGCCGATACGCGTCCGAGTCACGTATACATACGAGCATTAATGAAATTCTTTCACCAAATTGAGCAAGAGCACTGCACTCACGTTCAACGAGAATCTTGAGAGGTTCGCACTTCAGACTCACCGATCATCCGTTTATCTCTTTTATTTATTTTTTTTTTTCTTCTCTCTTCCTCGATGCTCGCTCGTTTCACCCGAGCATGTCTCACGTATCCGAGGATTGATACTCGGAACGTTCGTGGAGTTGATAAGGGTTGACCTGGAGGCACAGTCACGACGACATGATCGTCAACGTGAAACCTCGCCGAGCTTTGACACCGATGACATCACCAACCCACGCACTCTATCGCTCGCTCATTCGCGGTTTCGAGACGAGTACAATCACCGAGTGCACTGCCTTTGACGCACCGTGCTACACATACACCAGACAACACAACCCACCTCCTACAGACCTATCATACGTGGTTGTTTCACTGACTAGAGTGGTACGCTTGACTGTTCGTCGATATAACCTCACTTACAATTAGATTTCAATTTTCCTCACTTCCTTCAATTTAATCAAGATTTACAAATTTCATATGATTTCCGCATGAAAACCGTGATTCATATCTTGTTTTCGATTATTTGTCTATTTAAATAATTTTGTTCCTATTACATCTTTAATCTCAAATGAATCTCTCTGCGCATGCGTACTACGTAGTGCTTGTTTTGGCAAGACATGAATTTGACTAGTTTATCTCAAGAAATTTAAAACTTGTAGAATACGTTAAATTAAAGAATCTTTTATTTGATAATTGAAAAAATGTCGCAAGCAACAAACCTCGATTCTGATTTGTTGTACGAATCATTTTTGAAATCTGCTGTTAATATTATTCAACATTTTGGTAAGATCTCACTACATGAAAAATGCAATTGATTTTTTTTAAACAAATAGGTTATTGAAGATGATTAAACCAGTAATGTTCTTTCATTTTGCAGATAAACAAGAGCATAAAAAACTGTTAGCTGAGTTGAGAGATTCGCTTTCAACTTTTATCAATGAAAATGAAAAATTGAGGCAAATGGAAACAATTGAAAAAAGAATGTTAGATATGTTACAAAATAAATCCACTGATTTAACAATACCAGACCTGACAAAGGTAAAGTACTAAGATACTTTTTTATTATCTATGAAATCATTTGCTTTTTATTGTGCAGAAATATATTCAAGAACTCGCAGATTTAAATGTCGATTCATCGAATGATGAAAAGTTACTAGAGTTCGACAAGCAAATATCTATGCTGTTAGGAGGTAAATATAAAAGTGTTGATCTAAATATTTGAAGATGAAATACTCAAATACCTTGTAAAATTTCAGAAACAGTGACAAACGAAGATGAAGATATGGAAATGCAAATGACAATAAATACTATGGACCCTATTTCAAAGAAAAGAATGACCGATCCAGTGAAAAATACAGTTTGTGGACACACATATGAGAAAACTAGCATAATGGACTTATTGAAAATAAACCAGCATACCAGGTATATTTTCTGTTTACAATATTCTTGTACAACTCAATTCAAATAACTATAATAATAAACTTTTTGTGCAGGTGCCCTGTCATAGGTTGTACCGATAAAAATTTTGTGAAAGAAAAAAACTTAATTCCAGATATTGTTACGAAATTACACCTAGAAAATAATCCAGAGACATAAGAGTCAAACTATACATCCTTCTGTGATACTTGACAGTATTTTTTTATGTTTATATTCTCACAAATAACATTTATAACTAATGGTATGTTATGTTTACTAGATATCATATATATATCGATAGCATTATTTAATGCATAAATTTTTTTCTAATAATAACGTTTAGAAATATTATATTATTTCATTTCTTAAGTTGTAAATATTTTTCTAACAATTTAATTTATTATTTTTAATCCAAAATTCCGTTGCTTATCGTTTGACACTTTTATCTACCTTCACGCTTCACGTTGATACTAAACGTCAACCGATATGACAAAACACATGCTATGTTTATACGCACACTTTACATAACATTTCTCATCCTTCTTTGCGAAGAAATATTTAATAAATTTAGAAACGAGGAAAATTACGACACGATAAAGATAATCGTTGGAGGCAATAATTCCGACGGTTCGCTATTCTTCACGTCCGAGTACACCGAAGAACCAAGAAGAGAGTTCGATCGCAATTTCATCATTGCAAATGCAATATCGTACATCGATAAAAAATTTCTCAATTCAACGATCCCCAAAAATTCTAATGTAATGCGGAATCGACAAATACATCAAGAAGGTTAGATATAACTTATTTTAGCTCTACTGAATGAACGATTTAACAAATTTATTGTCAAGGAATCAAAACAGGAATTTCAACATGTTTTCCTGACTCAGTTTACGGATTCTTGTGTCATCCAGGATGCGTTTCGCAAAACGCTACGAATACGATGAATGGAATTCACTCGGTTCGGTACCGTGCCAACTGTCATCGACGACGACCGGTAGGCTGATAAATGGATTATAACGGGATATTTATAACTCGTGCAATTCGCTATAAAACGGGTCGGGAGGATAATAATAGCGTGCATATTTTACCGTCACGCGACGCGCTCATGAATGAAAATTTGTTTTATATCAAAATTGACTTCGTTCCATCGACGAATTCGGTATGAAATCGGTCAGTAATCGAGCCGATCGTCGTTTTCAGTCTCTCAAAGAAACCGAAATGGCGTTGAGCACACCCACTATCAATTCCGTCCGTTCTCGTTGGTCATTACCCAAATGCAATAATAAATACAGTAGAGATTCCTTGGCAACACCTATTCCACTTCACGATCAAGTAACTTAAATAGAGCATAATTATCAATTGATTTATTCCGATTCCGTTATCACGAATTGAAGCAACCTCGAAAAATTAAAAAAAAATTAAATAAATAGAATTTCTTAAACCTATGTCAAAAGAATATTTTAAGAACATGTTACTTGATTTACTCATGAAATAATTTTTTTTTTTTCGATAAAAACATTTGATTATTCGAATTAATGCTCAAGTCGATTTTTTTAGTGTCTTAAACTATAATTTTTGTTTTTAGAAAAAAAAGAGGACTAAAAACTCAGTATTGAATAAATATTCCAAACCGATTTCGACTCAACGAAGAACATTCCATGTCGCATTTCCCGGTTCTATAGTTGCAATAAAACCCATGCAACGTCGACTGCTTCACGTTCAGAACGAACCAAGAGGAAGAAGGTCGTTATCGTCTATCAAATCTAGAACTCGACGTAGATCGGTAGCTCTCGACGATCCTGACGAGGATGATGACGATTACGAAGAAGACAACGATGACGTTAAGGCAGAATCTGAAAACAGGGACGAGGATGTGGACGAGGACGAAGACGAAGACGAGAACGAGGAGGATGACGATATGGTGAACGAATCGGACAATGAACTTCATTATTACTACGGTTAGTCGCACTCGAGCTATTTTTTTTATCTTGCAGGTACCACGTTACGTCAAATCGACGAGGCAACGTTCGCGCGCGATAAGGTCGAATTACGAGGCCATTCGCGAAGGCAGAGGAGTCGATGAACTTGAAAAGAAACCGGATACGCGGGTGAGATCAGTTGCGTCACTCGACGATGAGGACAAGGACTGCGAGTTGGATAGCCCTACCGGAACTCCTCAGTATTACGATTACGGTGAGGGTAGAGTAGAAAAACTTCACCTGTGTTTCTTCTACGTTAAAAAATTATCGTTGACTCAACTGATTTCGTGATTCGATTAAATAATTATTTGACTCTAAGAAATATCAGCTGATTTTGTTTTATCAACTGTTTCCAGATATGTCTAAAGCAATGGAACCGAATACATGGATTTTTATATTTACATTTATGTGCTATCTCTATGCGTTTCTGGCTCTACGGGCTAATTGAAAATCGATGGTGTTCAACAGAAAATAAAATTTGTTTATACAATTACATTGTAATTGAACATTATAAATTTATACATTAGTCAAATAAAAACATTCTCCTGTACAAAGACTATTGATTGCGGTAAAAATGACCTCAAATCTTTGTTTAAACTAAAATTAATCAATTAACGATTTATTAACGAAATTATAATTCTCTCAAATTAATTTATTATTTTTAACTTCAATACTATTTGTAGGTTGCACTCTTCCGTCGTTCGGTAAAAGTGGAGAATAAATGGGATCGAAATTGGAGCTCGCAAATTGCACCGAGGTTAATGTAAACACTGTCACCGAGGCAGCTCGCAGAAACGACGCGTGAAAATATGCAATTCGTTTACGAAACCGTCATCTGATGGATCCGCGAGATGGACGCGTTCGACGCTGTCTGCTCCTCAGGGTCGGCCCAGGCGAATCTCGCGCCGCGACCCAGTTTCTCATCGACTGGAAAAATCGCAGGAATCGCGTCCTCGCGGTGCATTCGTGTATTTTGGTAACGCGCGTCTTCCTAGTGCCAGGTAATCGTCGAGGTATGCCGCGGCTCTCTTCACGGTTGACGGTGTTAGAACAGAGGAAACGAGGCACGCGCGTGTAGGCGTCCTCGCGGATATTCTAATAATAAAGGACGAGCGCGACATACCCGCTAAATCTTATTAAGATTTTTCGGAGACGCGGTCATAGAGTCAAACGAGGTAACGGCGGGTAACATTTCTCGCGTCCGTCTAATTAGGTCGTTAAACGAAGTTACAACGTGTCGCGATATGCGTCGTCGTCGTGGCACACCTATTTGCGTCGACGGTATGCGAAGGAGCGTACGATGTTACGTAAAAGAGCGCAAAAATTCACCCGATGGACAATTTTTGTCGCCGAGGCAATAATTAATCCTCCGATCGAATTTTCCGTCATTGAGATGTTTTCGTGATTTTCGGATCAGAACTTTCGGTTGAACTAGACTAGCGAAAAATAGTATATCCGATAGATCAACGAAATAAATAGTAAAAAAATAGTATTTTGAGTTTACTTCTCTCTGAGGATTCATTTGATTCTGAAATAGAATTAAATTCGTAAACCGCATACAAGTGGCGGAATTGGAATAGATTTTAAGGATCCTTGGTCGAAATTCAAATTTTTGTCTCGCAGATTTAAGGAATGATTGACAAGTTGACGTACTTCTTTTAACCTGCCGTGTCGTCCTTTATATAACTTTATGGCCGAGCGAAATTACAAAAATCGTTCGAGCGAGCCTTGGTGACGTTCGGAAATTTTAAAACGCGCCCCGCCTCCTTCAATCCCTACTTCCACGATTCGCGCTGTCCAGTTATAACATATTTCATTTTTCGCGCTCCCAAGAGGCTCTATTTTTGCACGAACGTCGCTTTTCTAGCCGTTTCTCGCCTCTGCAGACGGATGTTTTTATAACGCGGCCGGAAAAGCTCAGGTACCTCAGGCATCCGTTGTCCGTCGCTGAGTCGCACCGCGAACATCCCCTCGTAATGGTGAGCTCTCGGATCTATCTTGTTTCGCTTATTCGTATTTTACATTCCGTCCGACGAGAACTTGTAATTTAAATCTAAAAAATAAAACAATAAACGAAATAAAAAATACGACTTTAAGATTTTTTATTTCGTTTATTATTTCATCTTTATCGCGATCTTTAGTTTCGACCAATTTCATTGATTTCATTTCGAAGAAAAATGCATCCAGAGTATTTGTTCACTCACGCAGGACGAAGACGAGCAAAAAGTGGCCGTTATGCGCAAGGCCTTCCAAATGTTCGACACGACCAAAAGCGGGTTCATCGACACGCTCAAAATTTCAACAATTCTGAATACCATGGGTCAACTTTTCGACGACGGCGAGTTGAACGCGATTATTCGTGAGAACGACCCTGAGAATACCGGCAAAGTGAACTTTGACTCCTTCTGCAAGATCGCTGGACGATTTTTGGAAGAGGAGGACGCCGAGGCGATGCAGGAAGAGCTGAAGGAGGCGTTCAGGTTGTACGATCGCGAGGGTAACGGCTATATCACCACGGCGACTTTGAAGGAAATTTTGGCAGCTCTCGACGACAAATTGACCAACTCCGATCTCGATGGGATCATTGCTGAAATTGACACTGACGGCTCCGGTACCGTTGACTTTGATGGTGAGCGAATGTTTTACCTCTATTCTAGTTTCGTTAAATTACAAAATAATACTAATAATAATTTAATAGCTTTATTATAGTAATAATATTCGAATATTTTTAGAATTCATGGAAATGATGACTGGAGAGTGATCGCATTTAAAACGAATTTCTCTGAAGGACTTGTACCATGTGTCGTTTATCCAATTAGTGTACTTTACAAAGTGGTGTTTGGTGTTATAAGTTATTTGTAAAAAAAATAAAGGATTTCTTACTGTAAGTAAGTTTTTTTTCATTTCGCGAGTGATTGTATTAAAATATATTTCTACAATTTCACAGGTAATGAGGAATAAAAAAGAGTGTTATTTTTCAATTCAATTTATTGCTTCTTATGACGAAATACATCGTTCAATTTTAATTAATATATCGCGTATTCGAGTTTTTACACTCGTTCCCGGGCATCGTATCGATACGATTAGTAAACATGATGTCCTACAACGTTTACGTCTTCATGATGGACGTATACGTCCTTGACGTAGATGTTGGGAACAGCGAGAGCACTCTGGGTGAGTGGCCTGTCGAGTGGGAAACCGTATGGTTTGCCGTCGAGGGAGATCACTCCACCGATGATTTCGGTGATGTGCTTGTTCTCGTAGTATTTGCCGAGGTAGACGTCGTGTCCGGTTTTCTGGTGTCCCTCGTAGATGCCTTGGTATCCACCCTTGTGGTATGGTCCGCTGCCGTAGTAGTGTCCGTGGCTGCTCTGGCCTTGGTAGGTGGTCTGGTAGCTGGTGTGGTATCCCTGAACGTCACCGACGACTCCTTCTTGGCCGTAGTGCTGTCCGTGCTGACCCTGGTATTGCTGACCCTGGTATTGCTGACCCTGGTATTGCTGACCCTGGTATTGCTGGCCGTGGTATTGCTGACCCTGGTAGTGTTGACCCTGGTATTGCTGGCCGTGGTATTGCTGACCTTGGTAGTGTTCACCCTGGTAGTGTTGACCTTGGTATTGTCCCTTCTTGTAGATCTGGCCTCCGTGCTGGTATTCCTGGCCGTAGTAGTGCTGTCCACCGACTCCGTGGTGTCCGACAACTTGTTCGCCAACGTGTTCAACGTGTTCGTGTTCCTGTTCTTGGTGGACGCGCTCTTGGTGTCCGAAGATCTGTTGGCCGACGTATTGCGGGATGTGTTGACCGAAGTACTGTTCACCGTAGACTCCGAAGACGGAGAGTGGGGTGCAGTAGAGGTTGCCGGTGTTGTAGTGGTAGTCTGGAAGGAAATGTATTTTTAAAATATTGCTCCTTAATAAATCGTCGCGATTAAAATTTTGTACGTACGGTGGATTCCGTTGTAGCCAAAGTTCTCGTAGTCGGGAACGACTTCGACGTTCTGGTGAACTCCGAATACGTTGACTGGTCCTTGTCCTTGGTATTCCTGGTGTCCGACGATCTGGTAGTAGTTGGGTTGGTAGGTGGCCCACTGTTCTGGGACGATTGGTCCGTAGTTTACATTGTATTGTTCAACTGGGGAGATGACAACGAGGAGCTGGAGTGGGAATCCACCGACGCGACCCTTGGGGAGAGCCAACCTAGCGGGGTAACCGAAGATTTGTTGGGGTTCGGCAACGTAGAACGGTTCCTGGGCCTGTACAGCAGAGTGGATGCGTTGTTTGATTTCTTCGACGGATGGGTAGTCGTAGCTGTGGTGTGGAGCCTGGTGAGAGTGTCTGACAATAACGTTCTGGCCTTCCTGGAGAGTGTGGAAGAACTGGTCGAATTCGACGAAGTGGTGTCTGTGCTCGGAGATGGTGATTGGTTTGCCTTCGTGGTCGTATTTCGGTCCAAGGTATACGCGTACAACGACTTCGGGGATGTTCTTCTCGCTCTGTACAACGATTTCGTAGTTGTATGGCTTATGGTCCAACCTCTTCAATTTACCCTTGATGTGGTGCTCGAGCTGCCCCTTGACGTATTCGTGGTGTCCGTGAACGGCGGCGGCGTCGAGGTCGACGTAGAAGTCGTCGAAGTAGGTAATCAGTTTGCTGACATCGACTTTCTGGATGGTTACACCAGGGAGTACAAGGTCGTTGTATTGGTAGTGTGGGAGAGAGTCCTGGTATTTCTTGAAGAGGGTGATGATTTTCTTGTAGAGCTGGTAGAAGACTGGGTCACCAATGGCGGTCTGTCCAAGCTCGAGAGCGGCCGGAGTGTAGTCGTGGATGGTTTTGAATTCGGGAGCTCCGCCGAGGAGCTGACGAGCAGCGGCTTGAAGGGATCCGTAGTATCTCGGGTTGACGCTCCTGCCGGTACCTTCGATCAAGCTGCCGAGGATGTCCAAACCTTGAGGTTGGTAGAGAGAGAGGAAAGCACCCTGAGGAGTGATCACGTGTCCGGATTCGATGGCTTCGATCAATCTCTGTTCCAAAGTCTTGACGATCTGTACGAGTCCGTGGTGGTATTTGTCGTTGACCAGGATTTCTGGGCGTTGTGGGAATTCGAGACCGTTGGGGTATTTCAGGTGTGGAGCGTATGGGACCTGTACGTGTTCGTAGTCGACTTCGTGGATTGGTCCAAGACCGTTGCTGAGACGTTCGAGGTCGTAGTGGGCCAAGAGCTGCTGGTGGAGGTAGTAGTAGTGAGAGCCGTGACCAATGTGGTGGGTCTTCTCGCCAGTTCCTTGCTCATGGTGGAACTGAAATTAGAAGATGCATTAATTTAATTTTGTCAACATATTAGGATCATTGAGTAGGGATCGATATTTACATCGTGGAGGTCGTATCCGATCAAGTTGATGTAAGCGTAGTAGTTCTGGAGACCAATGTCGTGGGTGAAGTAGGTCAGTTTGTGTTCTCCTTGAGGAAGGTGAGCGGTGTAGTTGATTGGGATGACGATGTCCTCGACGTCCTTGATTCCCTGGTGTTCAGCGTAGATTTTCTGGACTTCCTGAATGATCCTGCCGTCGAAGTGGTAGTACGGGAGTACTTCGTACAGAGGTGGGAGGATGATTCCTTCGCAGTCGGGGCGGTGGAGGATGGCAACGGTGAAGGCCTAACGCGAGAACAATGTTATTAATAGCGTGAAATAATTCTTTCTCGGTAAAATTAGAAAATAAAATTGTACCTTCAAGAATTGGTGAGCGTTAACGTGAACACGTGCCCAGGCGGCGGTGTTGAGGAAGGTCTGGTAGTCCTTGGCACCCAAGAATATCTGGGTGAGGAGGGATACTTCCTTGCGGAGTGGTCCAAGAGAGTTGGAGAAGACTGTGCCTTTGGGCTGTACCAAACCGTATTTGACGGCACCAGCGTAGTATTTAACTACGAAGGGGTTTTCGTACAGCTGGACGTTCTCTTCGATGTCGTAGGTGTGTCCAATTTCGTGTAACTGTGGGTGTTCGATTTCTTCGGTGATGTGGCGGAGGAGGTGGATCACATCTTGCTGCTTTTTCAAAAGATCTTGGTCGGCTAAATAAGAAAGACATTGTTATTAAAACAGTGTTAAATATAGTTTGGATTTGATCAATTTCAACTAATTTTAATTTTCACCAATTAAATATAAAACAGTAGGAAAATATTTCAAAAATTTGAGATAGGTGTTGCCACCTGTGACCGAGCGGTTAAACTAGTTTGAGCGTCCAAGCGGCAAACTCGAATTCTATTTTGTTGGTTCGCTGTTTGCTTACCCGCACGTTGTTTCGGCACCAACGGGGGCATGGCAGCCCCGAGGGCGAGGATAGCCAGGAGAACTAGACTGCACTTCATTGTGATACAATGTTGTGTATGCTCTCTGGATGGCCGATGGCAACTTTTATACCAAAATGGTATCGAAAAAGGTCATTATCGTACGACCTGTCGACCCTCCCCATCGTCGCATGATTTCGCTGTCTACTGGCGATACCCCCCGGTTATTTCGAATGTTTCGGTCACGCTTGAACGAAGATCAACGATATTTGACCGTCGAGTGCACCGCTGTACTGTAGGACCAAACATTGTTGCACAGTTCGTCTTCGATCGGAGGTGCGAGCGCAAGTTCGACTTTTCCGAGTTCAGGTGACTGCAGGGTTTCTTTCATTCTGGAATCGATTCACAGAATTCTACATTGAATTTTGATTTCTTATTTAAATATCAAATGAATACATATTATATTTTTATTAACAAGAATAATTTTTAATTCATTTTCACATAGTCTAAAATCGTATGTAATCAAAATTATTTTGAAATTTTGCATTTTTTAAATTAAAGCATGGTGGGATATGTATTTTCAGTTTTGTCAAATATTCTGTGATATTATCTGAAATTTTGAATTAATTTGGACTTTAATTTAATGAGGAATTTTAGAGAGCGAATAAAAACTTGTCAAAGTATTATTGTTATAAAATTTAATTATTGATAACTTTTTGATTGCAGGTGATTATGTATAAGGTTATCGCTTTGTACATTTTTAAATTTACAATCACATTTTAAGTACATTGAAAGTATATTGAATCTTATGAAATATGCGAAGTGATCATAAAAGCTACCTTCTTTCAGTCAGTCGAATTATTTTTAATAAATGCTATTAAATTTCGTAATTATAAATAGATCTAAAATTTGGTTTAAGAATTAAAAGTTATATAATGGTATTTTCGATCATCTATACATTAAGCAAAAATTCATTTATTGAATTCTTAAAAATTCATTTGATTGTAAATCGACATACTATCTCCAACTATTTTTAAAATTGAGCTTCATAATGTTACATTTATAAATGAAACGTGAAGTTGAAATAAACTCAAATGATAATGCAAATCTTATTTGCAACGTTATCTATCGCAAAAATGTACAGCGAAAGAGTATTAACATGACATATTGTAGCTTCATAAGCGATACGACGGCGGAATGATTTGTTCTTGTACTGATAAAGCCAATAAATATTTTTCGAAATGAAGTTAAACGGTCGGCTGATTTTGAATTATCGCGTAACCGATATCGTGCTTCGGCACGCTTACGAGAATAGTCTCTATAATCAAAGGTGCAAATTTTCTTGCATACTAAAAAATATTGCTAATAATTGACAATATGAAAATATTGTTATGTGTAAATAATTTAAATTATAAAATATTAATAAACAAGTAATCTACTATCAATTATCATTTTCATCCTCGAACGACAAAACACGAGTCGAATCAACAGTTACTTATCATGATTAAATACTCCTTATCAGGAATAAAACCTCATTGACAACGCATACCTAATCAAACACAATCGATTTCACTCTCAAGATTAAGAGTCTGCGTGTAATAGCGCTCTCGCTCTCCAGTCGTATTTACAAACAAGAGAGTTATACTTATGCGCGTGCAAAAAAAAATATCCTCCCGCTAAGATGTGAAATTCTACGAAGCATAAAACCCGAGCTATTCTCGAGAAACAAAATACGTCTGCGAATCTAAACGTGTAATTTAAATGAAAAAGATCGGCAGAGGCAAAAACTTCGTGTTTTTTTTTTCGAGCGATTGTATAACAGGTGAGAACGTCATTCATCGTAGTAAATTTTGACGGATCGAAGAGGTTGACCTTCCGATACTCTCTCTCTTGCTCTATCGAGCGGTCTCGAGCGCGCACGTGCAATTTTCTCCTTCTCTGTATACTCGCGAATACACATGAAGCGTTTGTACGTGAGCGTGACATTCGGCGGTTCAGCGGGATTTAGCCGTTAAAGGTCCGGGGGAGATGTGCGCGCGCGCGCGCGCACTCAGCGTACCGTGTTATACTATATAGTGGTTTGTTGGGGTAACCTTGAAAAAGGCCACCCTCGACGCGCTAGGCTTAGAATCGCAGCGGGTGAAGTTGCTTTTTGTCACCACACCGTTGTTCGTGAGCGCAACGTGCGGTACTGAGAAATTCCCTTCTTTTTGGTTTATTTGGACGCTACCCTCGCGTTGTTCGTCGCCGTTGCGTTACTCCGCGTCTCGCAATTATGCGAGAATCGGGTTTGTGAACGCGCTGCAGCTACGAATCTCGTACCGATCGAAGGTTAATGCGGTGTTTGTGCTCCGTGACGTGAGTGGCCAAGAGGGGTGTACGTTTTGAGATTATTTTTGAGGTTAGGATCCAGGTTGCTTGGGAGATCGTCGAGGTGCGACACGGTGCGATGCCCTGTTATTGGTCTTAGGCGATGAGACCGTCGGTCCGCGAGTCGGCTAAACACGCGCGGCAGCATGGTGCATCGTTCGGTAGCGCCCCGGCGCAATGTCAGGATACTTATGGTCGGCGAGCGAGGTGTTGGAAAAACATCCTTAATTTTGTCGCTTGTCAGTGAGGAATACGCTGAGGATGTCCCTAGCAGAGCCGAAGAGATTACCATTCCGGCGGATGTTACGCCGGAACAGGTTCCCACACATATCGTCGATTTCTCAGGTATTTGATTTTATATACTGTTTATGATGGTGCAAGATATGGTGGCTACATCAACGGTTTGTTTATTACAGCTACAGAGCAAACAGACGATCAATTGGCAGAAGAGATAGAGAAAGCGGATGTTGTTTGCGTTGTATACTCAGTGGAAGATGACGATACGTTGGATCAGGCAGCTAATTACTGGTTACCACTTATTAGACGATGTTCGGCATCATCTCGTTGTCCGGTTGTTCTTGTTGGAAACAAAATAGACCTTGTTGATTACTCGACTATCGATGTTAGTATTGTTATTTAAAGTTCGATATCTCTTCAAGAATATCCAAAAGTAATTATGTTTTATTTTCAGGCTGTTCATCCTATAATGAAAGAGTTTTCTGAAATTGAAAGCTGCATAGAGGTGAGTTTGACTTTTTGAAAATTGTTATATTTAAAGTTAATAATCATATTATTTTTAGTGCTCAGCTAAGACTTTACAAAATGTTTCTGAAACATTCTACTATGCACAAAATGCAGTTTTACATCCCACAACCCCTCTATATAATTTCGATACCAAAGAAGTAAGTGAATTTTAATTAACTTGATTACTAAATTTTTATAATTTTTACATAGTTATAATTATACGATTTTTAAAATTTCAGTTGACAGATGAGTGTAGAACTGCTCTACAAAGAATATTTAAGGTGTGTCTCGTTTGATTTTCATAATTTTATTTCATATTACTGTAAATAATAATAGTAATGTTGTTATATCCGATTTAGATTTGCGATTTGGACAATGACAGTTTATTGAATGACATTGAACTTAATGCGTTTCAACAGTGGTGCTTCAATACACCTCTACAACCACAAGTGCTTGAAGATGTGAAAGCTGTGTTATCAAAAAATATACAGGATGGTGTTTGTAATGGCTGTGTTACTATGAAAGGATTTATGTACCTTCAATGTTTATTCATTCAAAGGGGAAGAAATGAAACTACTTGGGCTGTTCTGAGAAAATTTGGATATAATAATGATTTACAAATATCAAAAGATTATCTTTATCCACAGTAAGAAAAACTGGATCTTAATGAATAATTTTTAGAAACTGTTGATGTAACCAATATATTTTGTTTGTTTCAGATTGAAAGTACCATCGGGCTGTTCCACAGAATTATCTCATAAGGGACAAGAGTTCTTGGCTATTTTGTTTATGCAACATGATCGCGATAGAGATGGTGCTCTCTCTCCATACGAGTTGGCAGAATTATTTTCAAGATGTCCAACACCAGCTTGGGGCAATGAGTATATGCATACCGTACCAACTAATGAGAAGGTGAGATTTCAGTTTAAATATGCAATCTCGACAAGTAAATTATTAACAAATTTATTATTTCAGGGCTGGATAACGTTTCAAGGTTACATGTGTCAGTGGGCATTAATAACTCATACTAATGTTCGTAAATTGTTTGAATATATGGCCTATTTAGGCTACAACATGTATAATAATGAATGTCAGACTACTGCAGTAATAGTTACTCGTGAAAAAAAATTGGATTTGGCTAAAAAACAGTCTAGCAGGAATGTTTACAGTTGTCATGTTATCGGTCCGAAAAGCAGTGGAAAGACTACACTTTGTAGATCTTTCATTGATCCTAAACACGAGGTATTGATTATTAATTATTACAAATGATATTTTATTTTCTTGTTAATTACCAATTCAAATTTCTTTAGAAATTGACTGATGATAATGTACCACCGAACTCTCATGTAACTGTCAATACGGTTCACGTTTATGGACAAGAGAAGACAATAATCTTGAGGGATATAAATATATTAAACGTTCAAGATGCTTTAACTCCTGCACAAATTCAGTGCGATGCTGCCGCTCTTGTTTACGATGCGAGCAATCCAAAATCCTTTGAATATATCGCACGAATATACATTGTAAGTATTAAATATTTAGTATAAAAAAGGAAGTATTATAATAATTTATTATTATTACAGAAATACTTCGCAGAAAGCAAAATACCAGTTCTTATAATTGCAAATAAGAGCGATTTAGCAGAAGTAAAACAAGAGTACTTACTTCAACCACCAAGTTTTTGCAATAAGTACAAACTGATGCCACCGCAACCTTATAGTATTTCACGCACAATTAGACGTGAAATATTTGTAAAATTAGCAACAATGGCAGCATTCCCGTAAGTAATTATACCAATGTCGTAGTAAAATTTTCGTAGCGTTGATGAAAAATATATTTTAATCGTTAATAAGTATTATCAATAAGGCTGAATTTCATATCGTAGTAAATGATTGTAAGAGAAAATAAGAGGTAATATTTTCTCTTTAATTTTGACATAAGATATTAAATATTTATAAAAAGAACAATTACACATGAACGTTAGGTACTAACTAACAGAAATTTCATGTTTAGCCGCTTTCAAGCAGCATGGGTATTATTTTACAAGCACAGGTTGGTCTCAATTTTCACTGTTAGAACAAATGTATTTAGCTTGAGCAAATCGTTAACAATGTAAATGATGACGTATATTTTGTTAATAGCACAAAATTTATAATTACATGAAATTCCATTGTTTTGGGGAAACAGTTTACGATTTGCTTAATTATTTCATAAAAAACTGAATTCATACTTATTTGCATGATGCACATGTGACTAAACCCATGAAAATTTTTTTTTAATAAATTCAAAAATATTATATTTGAAGAAAAATATAAATAAAAATTAATTTATCATATTGATTAACTAGAGTTATCAAGAAAGTAATATAATGCACTTTAACCATCATCCAAAATATATGAAGGACGATTGATCATAAACGTGCTTTCATGCCCAATTTCTATTATCTTGTCTAAATAACATTTTATTTTTGCACTTCAGGCATATGAAGCAGTTCGGTCTCATACAAGGAGATTCGGCTGTTTGGTGGAAAGCTGGATTGGGTATTGCTGCTGCTACTGTTGCTGGTTTTGTCGTGATGCGCGTGTTAAATACCGAAAAAAGATAGTCTACCATATAAATATTAAACTTTAACTGCCTCCCTTGGTAATAAAAAAAGAGATCTGTTTCTGAACTATACTGAGTATTTTAAAAATTTGTTCATAAATCTTTATTCGAGTAAATAAATATTAGATGAGTATGCTTTAAGATAAATTATTATCTATAAATAGTGTTGAAATTATTTTAAAAACTCCTTTCCATGATTTTTCTAATATGCAGAATGAATTATTATAGGATCAAATAATTTTCAATATCTTATATTATAAATACTTTTTATTTCCCATTTTTCACTTGAAATAACATAAGAAATTCAAGCAAATGTTGGTTAATGAGAAAAAAAGACATAATACTACAAAATGATAAACTAAAACAATAAAAAAAATTTAACACAGGATAGTGAAAAACTTCCCACTTTGCTCAAACTATTATCACACTAGATTTTTATTTTTTCAATGTAATTATTTTCAACAAGAAATAGCATTTCTTTGATTAACATATTTATGTTATTCTGATGTTACCGAAAGGTATAATGGAAATCAGATTTTGTTTCTAGATTAATTGTTCAAGATAATTGATACTGTTGATTCCATTGTAACAACTAGAGAACTAAATCATACCTGAAAATAACAAGATAATCGATATCAGTAGTAGAAATAACAATGAATGAAAAATACTAAAATATTAATCCTTACGGTTAGCTGTTTTGCATTGACGAAGAGCTTCATTAAATCCATCACACAATGTGAGGTCAGATTGCGTTTGTGCGCACTCTAAGAACTGTTTAACTTCCCATGCACATGGTCCACTAGCTGGAGCGGCGGGTGCAGATGGGCTGTTTTGAACAGCTGCAGGTGTGGCGGGTGCAGCAGCAGTTTCACTGGAACCACCGCTGAAGAGTCCAGTCATCGCATGTCCAATGGTGTGACCAACTGCGGATCCAATAGCTACACCGCCAGCGGTAGCAGCCATTTGGCCCATAAGAGATGGTTGTTGGGGTTGAGCAACCATTGGCGTTGAAGGAGCAGCCTGCGTTGCTGGTGGGTGAGCTGCTGGGGCTGGCGCAGCTCTAGCAGGTGCTGCTGCTGGTCTGACACTGTAAACAAAATAACAATAATAAATTTTTCATAATTACAATTCAAAAATATTTTGTAATAATTAATTTTAATATTGTTCTTCTCTAACGCATGAGATAACTACGTCACGCGAAGACTTTCAACCTCGTGTGTCTGACGTAACGTAACATGATTTTGCGAAACTCTTTTAGAAAATTGTTAAAATCTAATAATTATAGATAATAATATGATCAAAAACTTACGTCCTTGGTGGGGGACCAGCTGCTCGTCCACGGCGAGGCATGATGTGGTTATTTGTTCACTTGGAATAATAAATAATAGCACACGTCTATACTCTATGAGCTTCGCTCTACGAATGAATTTCGTTCAGCTTCCACAACGAGCGTTACGTAACCTTGAGATAGCTAAAACCAAGTCACACGATTCGTATGAGTAGACTGTACAATTCGCTAAATTTCGAGAAATTAATCGAAGTATAAGCGGAAGTTGCGCATGGAAGAGTTCCTTTCGAACGCGGTAAACTCAAGATTCAACTCGCGAATCTACCAACTAATCTTCACGTTCTACTTTTTATCCCGAACATGAATACTATTTTTGGCGGATGACTTGCAAAAATAAACATTTTGTTGAATTTACGTATTGTTACACGACATGTTGTGTGAATGATATTTTGGTCAATCGCAGAACTGTTATGACGAAATTTAAGTCAGTAAACATGCAATATAATTAAATGTAGAGTTAGTTACATGACTGAATTCAATAACAGTTACAGAAATTAGGAATAATTTATTAATGTCTCCGAATATTTTATTCGCACCTGCACCAGAGGAGAGAATCGAATCTATATTGTATCTACGAGGTTAGTTTACACTTTCGAACTAGGAGGGCCCAACTAAC
>NCVS01001576.1:0-29781 GCA_003055095.1 Goniozus legneri | reverse complement strand
ACTGAATATATTTAGTTAATTCAACAAATCCTTTTTCTCAGTGTAACAAGTTATTGTGTATATTGTTGTTCTGAAACATTTTAAATTTGTGGTTGTAACAAAAACCTACATATATGATTTTTTCAAGATAAGATCAACTTTGTATATTATAAATATTTACATTGATTAAGATTTAATGAAATAGTTTCAGAAAAATTGCTGATTTTCAAAAATTTAACTTCGTTGCAAAATTTATTTATAATAAATAAAATTGCTATCATAATCCAATACCAACTAAGAAAGAACTTGGTTCGCTCCTACTCTTTTCAGTGCAGAAAAAAAAACTAGAAGGAAAATTAAAAATGAAGAGTTCATTGTTAGGATGTTAGGATGTAGAGTGACAGGAATATTAGTACGATATTAGATAAAAAATTGAACTTCGTCAAGAATAGACGATTATAAAAAGAGCTTAGCGTTTGATCACGCTGCGTTCTCAAGCTCTGGCACTGCGCATTGTTTACGGTCGAGAGGCATCCCGGTTCGCGTTCTGCCAAAATTTCGAGAAAGTCAGGTATTTATACTTCGCGGTACTTTCTATGCCGTTACGCGGATTTATTTATATGAATGAAGAGACCTGTCGAGGCAAACAAGTTTATGACAACATTTTTGTTATATTTACATAACTCGCTACAAAATTTGTTCAACCTGGCACTGAAATTGGTCGAATGATAATTCGAAACTCGACACAAAATTGCAACAGTTACGAATTTCGAAGTCTCTTTCGCTATCGGTCGCTAAATCTCGGAGATGAAAGAAGCGAGAAATTGAATAGAATAACAATCCGGCGCCCTAATTCGTTTGTGTGTCGAGCCAAAATGTGCTGACGAAAACGAGGTAAAAAATATTTACGTCGTTGGCACGATTTCAAAAGGGAATAGAGGAAGGGGCAAAAAAGAGGAGCAACATCTGCAAACAAGCGAGACTCTCGTTCGGATGTATCGACACCGGGCATTTAAAAACCCCGCCTGTCCACTTGTTGCACAGAACCTCGCTGCATAATTTCCTAATCGATCGAATTATGCTTTCTATACTACTCGAAAGAATTGAGAAGACACTCATTTTCAAACGATTATAATTCGATTGAAAATAATTGAATCGAATTGAGCAAGTAATCATTTTAAACTGAAGATTCATCTTTTTAACACTAGTTGAGTCATAGGCAGTCAATCTGACTGGTTTCAACGCAAATTTGCTATTGAAAAAGAATTTCTAGTAAACCTAATATTAAATGACCACTTTATCGATTAACTTTACTAATTTCTAGCTGAGATAGAGCCATTTAAAAATGGTAACTGTTCTCTTAATTTTTTTAAGGAGTGATTCCTACACTGAAGATAACAATTTGTTGAATTTGCTTATGTATTTGCAAACGTTCAGATAAATATCCAATAATTAGGTACATTCAATCAAATGTTTCTTTGGATTAAAGATACTAATTCTAAACAATAATTCATGAGTAACTATTCATTTTATCATACAAAATATTAATTTCTATAATTTCAAAAAATATAGCTTCAGCAAATTTTTATTTTTAGTGTACGAGCAGTAACATCGAATAAAAGTTTCCAACATTAATTCAAAAGTGAATAAAAAAGTCAAGAAAATTTTCTGGAATTCATTCTTAAATCGATTACTCGATAGAATTTCTTCGCAGTTTATTACGAGTTACGTTTTCAATAAATATCGCATCCCCAAGTTGTTGAACCGCCGAAGATAAGAAGCTTCCGAGTCCTGTAATTTCGCTTTTATTTTTTCCTCGATCCTCAAACGACGCTCTCGAGAGCGCCCTCGGAGAAACTCAAAGTCGTGGTCTCTCTCTCTCTCTCTCTCTCTCTCTCTCTCCTGTCTGACCATCTTGTTTGCGAGTGGAGAGAAAGAGAACGCCGAGAGAATAAAGTTTTCATAAAATAGCTTTTCAGTGCCCGCTCTCGCTATAAGACGATTTTAACGAGCGAACCTTTGAAGTGAGTGCCTCGCCCTGCGCGAATTTTACCTTTGCTCTTGCGAATCCGAGGAGAGACCTCGAGAAAAAATCCAACAGGGTCTTCAAAACGTCGAGGGACACCACTAGTGATTTTTGGAAATTTTTTTGAAAAAATCTATTACATGGAACGTTTTAATGTTCCAAGGATCTACTCGTGGCAAATTATGATTAAATTTTCAAACCAAAAAATTGGCTAGTTATTTGCACTCTTCAGAAACTAATTAAGATAGCTGTAATTCAATACACTAAAAATAAAAATTTATTCAATGTACTTAATACTTGCATACGTTCAAAAAAATATCAAGTATATTCAACAAAATTATTTGTTTTGATCATAATACTAAATTTATTCTACACAATATTTCTTCATTATAAGTAATAATTAATTTTATCGAACTCGACATTTATTTTCAACTTTTCATATATCAAGTTCACAAATTTTTATTTTCAGTGTATTTAAAATATGCATTTGAAATTTAATGTTATTTTTAAAAGTATGAACCATAAAAATGCAAACAAAATCGATTTTTCTTAATTTCGCACTAGTGGTGCTCCTTAATCGGTGAGTCCGGTAACGTCACATAACTGAACTGGAGCGAGATGAACGCCGTTCCGGGGAAGTCCCCTTCGAAGCGCAACTTCTGGCTCGTCGCCAAGAGCGCCACGCGAGCTTGGATTGTCGAAACGAGCGTCTATTTTTCACGAGATTCGGTATGGATAAGCAGGGAGGAAGGTTGTTCTCACGAGTTCGTAAACACGCTCGCGGTTAGCGGATGTTAAGCGTTCGATCGATTTTCGCTGAGAGTCGTCGAGTCATTGTCGAGTAATTAATAATTGCCATTTTCTTCTCTATACTTTGTATTTTGTTTACAACACAAAATATAAATCCTTGTCTTCATTCAAGATTTACTCGACAGTAGATTGAAGATCGAATACGATGTTTTCAGAATCTGAAAATTTTTCAACAGGTTATTTAATTGTAGTTATCACTGAAAAAATTTTTTGAAGCTACTTCATATTGAAAACGTAAAACTAAATATTTTGTTTGATGAAGTGAATTATCACTTAATATAAAGAAATATTGTTCAGAATAAAATTATTTATTCGATGCAAACAAATATTTTTTTCAATAACTTTAATATTTATTTGCATAAGTTCAGTCAAATAAATATCAAGTCCATTCAACAAATTTTTATTTTCAATTTTAAGATGAGAATTTTTGTTATATTCGTGGTACCATGACGAAAGACGAGGTGGACAATGTTACCAAAAAGCTGCTCGTAAATTTAATTGGTCTCCTGGTCCTCATCATTATAGTAACAATATCTCGTTGCTCGGAGGTACTCAGCACCGTCCAATCGATATTGTACACCGCGTTAATAGCATCTACGCTCTATGAGTAATTTTATTATAAATTTATGAATTTTACCATAATAAATTTTCAAAAAATACTCACTTTGAGGGTCACTTCATTGGCGTACCAGCAATATAAAAGTATCTCGAAGAAAACAGCACTTAAATACGCGAGCGACATGAAAAATTCGCTCGTAATATTAGACATTGATGTAATATGGAATATTGTTGTTGTTGTTGTTGTTGTTGTATTGTTGTTGTTGTATTGTTGTTGTTGTATTGTTGTAAGTAAATACTGAAAAATTCTTCAAAATTATTCGAAGAATAATATTAATATTAATAATTTCAAGAATATCATCGAAATAAAATATTATTACTCTTATTATTATCAATTATTTGTTATCATTTTTAAAAATTTCTCACTTATAAATAAGAGCATGATGATAAATACAAGATGTCAGAAGTTTTCTCTCAAATCGCAGAACCAGCTGACGATCGTAATCATCGTATATGATAAAATTATTTCTCACATTTGGGATTTCGCCCAAACGTAAAGCAAAAATCTCGAATTGAGCATAAATGTTGATCATCAGATCAGCTATCATAGAATCGATGCCAATCGTAATACCAGCTGCCCAAAAAGCTGAGAAAGCTTGAAAAAGCCACGAGAGGAAAAATAACGTGACAGTGGCCGTATAATCGTATGGGAACCAAGCTGGTATCATCAGAATTCTCGAACTCCACGTGATCAGCGACCCCATGATCATACTAGACAACGTCAAAAAGGCTGCTATAAGGAAGGCCTTGATTGTCGAACTAGGTGAAAAATTAATTTCGAAAAACGTTTAGAGTATTGAGAGACTAATTTTTATTACCTGTATTTTCCACTGGAAATGAAAATTTGTTGAATCTACATAAAATTTGAAAATATAGAAATAAATATATATTGTTCGATATGAATGTTTAATTGGATTGAAGAAATCGTATTTTTAAAAAATTACTATTCTCATCTGAGAGAGATATTTTGTTTAATCATTTTAATGTATGCAAATTAAGTTAATTCAACAAATTTTTATCTTCACTGTAACGGTTGTTGGGAAATTGAAAAATTCAACTCATGTGGCTCTCTCTTCGATCTCCGTCTGCACACTAAGCTCTTTGTCACTGCAAACTTTGAATGGACGTTCCAGGAGCAAGTTGATCAAATTCAATATTTTGTTCCTATAAATCAGTAGATTTAAAACCTTGCAGCAGAGGTTAAATATTGAAAGCAATATAAAAGAGTTCTCGCCGAAATCGTCCATGTTATTCGTGTTGAATACAACATGAATTAATTGAGATAACAACATCTCTCAGGTACAACGTCAAAACTACGATGCACGTAAATGCATTATACAATTTTTTTTTCATAGACTGCCATTTCTCTTTTCTCCAAACGCCACAGTAAGTCAGCAATTGGCAAGTCAGAGGAATTACCCTTCGCTTCCATTTTCTCTGCGAATAAATATTTTACGAGTTGGCATACACTACCACTGTGAAATGGAAAATTTATTTTTTAACGAATAACCACGATTAGTCAGGTTTAACTCAGGGAACTGTAAAGTGGTTTCATCAGGATTGATAAATAATCTTCATAGATGATCTTCATAGATGTAATGTAGTTGCTGTATGTCTCTACTGTTCGTAGAGAACAGTAATAATCTTTGAAGGATACGTTACCGAATCTCAAATTACTTTCTGGGTATCTGATTGAACAAACGAACAAGAAAGCAAGGTAAAAAATATTCACTTAAATATCTTGATGAACTTTCTACTTATCTATATTCTACAATTGCACGACTGACATGAAATAAAAATTTTAATATTGACTTAAGATCTTGTGTTTAGAAGATTGAAGACCGAATAAGATGTTTTCATGATCTGAAAATTTATTAATGTTAAAATTTGAAAAAATAAAAAATATAAACGTTATATGATTATTGTCGTATTCATTATACTGAGACAAAAGATGACGTAGACAAAGTGACTAGGAAACTGCTGGTGAATTGAATTGGTTTCTTCGTCCTCATCATAAAGAACATCAAATCTCGTTGCTCAGAGATTTCCAAATCCATCCAATCGATATTATAAACAGCATTAATGACATCCAGACTCTAAACATAATTTTGTTTATATTTACAAGACGAATTGATGAAAATATTTTGATAAAATTACTTACTTTTAAAGTCACTTCATTGGCGAACCAACAATATAAAAGTATCTCCCAACACATACCAGATAGGTAGCTGAGTGACATACCAAACTCAGCAGTCGTTCCAACTGTTTTAGAAAGATGAAATGTTGTAACGCAGAGAACAACTATTGACATGAAAAATTGTATAAAGAAAGACGGATTGAATACTTTGTTTAGCTGTTTAGCATAACTGAAAAACAAAATCGTCTTCATTTGGTAATTAAAACATAAGCTAAGGAAAACTTTTGTCGAATTAACTTAATATAGGCATTTGAATATTACCAAAACAATATTTCTATAGTTCATTGAGATACTTGGTTCATCCCAATAAGCATTTGCTGAATTAATTAATTAATTAATTATCTTTCACTCAAATGAATTTCATTTTTATCTTACAGAATATCATTTTTGCAATATAAAAATGCACACTTAGTTGATTAAAAAAAAAATTTTCTCTTATGTTAGTGACAGAATGAAAACCCACTCATAAATTAAAGTATGATGAAAAACACACGACGTTAGAAGTTTTCGCTCGAATTTCAAAATTAGCTGATGGTCACTATTATCGTTTGTGACACAGTTATTTCTTGCGTTTGAAATTTCAGCTAAACGAAAAGTGAGAATTTCAAATTGAGTGTAGATGTTGATCATGAAGCCAGCTAGCATGACATCGAAGATGACAGTGACAGAGGCAGCCTTGATAGTGGCTAATACTTGAAAGAGCCATGTGAAGAAAAAAATCATAGAAGTAGCTTTGTAATTGTAAGGAAATCGTGCTGGAAACACCAAAACTCTTGATTTCCATATAAACAGCGATCTCAAAACGGCATTCATTACAGTGAAAAGAGCTGCTATTGCTAAGGCCTTCTTTGTTACACTAAAATTAGCAGATTTAAATTACATAAAGAAGATAAATTAAAAAATAACTAAGTGAATAATCAATTATTATTATTCATTATCAATAAATAGAATATTATTTTGTGAATAGTAATATCATTGATTAATCTCAATTAATTATTTAATTTGAATTCGTAAAAAAATAATAAAATTAGTAATTTTTTTCATGAATACCTCTATTTTAACTCATGTAGTGAAAGAGAACTCACGTAATTTTTTTCTCGGTCTCAGTCTGCAAGTTGAGCTCTTCGTTATTCCGAATTTGAAGTGGAGATTTTTGAAGGCGGTTGAGTAGATCTATTATTTCTCCCCTATATACCAGAACATTATCCACCTTACAACAAATATTCAGAAACGATATAAATATGAAACAATTTTCGCTAAAAGCGTCTATGCTGTCAGATTCAGCGACTTCAACTAGTTGAGTCAACATCATCAGATGTAGTATTAGAAGCACGAAGCAGGTGTATGCACAGTATAAGATTTTAAGCACTGTATTAGATTCCCATTCCGGTTTCCTCCAAACGCCAAAATAAGTCAGTAATTGGAACATTGATGAAATTATAGTCATCCCTGTGGGATAAAAACTTGTGTTAAAATTTTCTCACTATTCTCATTTCAACTGTTGACGATAAAGTTCTCAACGTTGTTCCTTAGATCAGTGTTGTTTCAAGCAAATAGATTGTCTAACTTTCTGTGAGATAACATTTCTACTCGCCAACTTGAAAATTACTTCAAATAATTTATTAATAGATAGGAATATTGAACACTGAACACGAGGGTGCTGACAAAAACAAAATAAGAAATATTGACTTCTTAATTATCGAATATAATTTTTTTCGCTACATTTTACGCCTGCAAGACTGATCAAACAATATGAATTATTATTCAAGAACTAGTAGTCTTTAATAGGTTGAATATCGAATAAGATGTTTTCAGGATCTGAAAATTCACAAAAATCACAAGTTTTATATATAATAACAATTATTATTATATTTTTCATACCGTAACGAATGACGACGTGGACAATGTAACGAGAAAACTGCTAGTGAATTCAATCGGTTTATTCATCCTCATCATAATGGTCATAAGATCTCGCCGCTCGATAATTTCTAACGCTGTCCAATCCATATTATATATTGCATTAGTGGCATCTTGACTCTGAAAATTATTGTCTGGACTTACAACATCAACGAATTATAAATAATTGAAAAATACTCACAATTAACGTTACTTCATTGGCGTGCCAACAGAAAATATGTATTTCGAAAAACATACCAGCCAAGTAGGCAAGTGACATAATAAAATCAGTCGTTATACCGAGTGTTTTGGATAGGTGATATATCGTTATACAGAGTATAATCACAGAAATGAAAAACTGTGTGAAAAAGATTGGGTTGAAAACTTTGTTCAGCTGACGAGCATAACTGAAAAATAATATAAGTAATACATGGTATGAATAATTTTATTCAATTTTCAAGAAAAAATATTTTTCTCACTTGTAAATAAGATTATGATGATGGATACTCGAAATTAAAAGTTGCCTCTCGAATCTCAAAACTAGCTGACGATCATAATCATCGTATATTATACGATTATTTCTCGAATTTGACATTTGTGACAAACGAAGAGCGAAAATTTCAAATTGCGTGTAAATATGGACCATCAGGCCTGCTATAAGAATATCGATTATAACGGTGACAGAAGCAACTTCGATAGATCCAAATAGTTGAAAAAGCCATGTGAAGAAAAAAATTTTATCCGTAGCAGTGTGATCGTAAGGAAAACGAGCTGGTAACATTAAAACCCTCGAATTCCACATGAAAATCGGTCTGAGAGCAGCGTTCACTACCGTAATGAACCCAGTAATCCCTAAAATCTTCATAGTCAAGCTAGATTTAAAAAAATCAAAATATCAAATAATTTTTTGTTGATTTTGAGAACAAATCTTTTCATTAGAAAAATTTCAAATTTTTGATTAAATCAAATTTATAATTTTTAATTGAGTGATTCATTTTCACATTACAAATAAAATTTTGTTGAGGCAATATTTCTGAAAAATTGAATAAATAATTCGAATAAAAATAAGATAAGGTACAACTCACGCTGCATCTTCTTCGTTCTTCGTCTGCAAGCTTTCCTCCTTGTCATTACGACATTTGAACGGAGATTCGTGGAGACGATTTATCAAATTCACTATATCGCCCTTGTACATCAGAATATTAACCACCTTCCAACAAACATTTACAACCGTCAGGAATATGAAAGCATTTTCGCCCAGAGTATCCATGTCATCAGATTCGAAGACTTCGACAAATTGAGTTAACATCACTATGTGCAGCACCAGCAGCACGAAGCAGGTGAATACATTGTAGAGAGTCTTCTGTGTTATGTTAGACTCCCATTCCTGTTTCCTCCAAATGCCGCAATAAGTCAGCAATTGGCAAGTTAAGGGAACTATATACATCACGAGAATAGTTAAAATTTTAACAAGAATCTTCCCCAGATCTCTTATTTACAATTCTCGCATCAGCTCGAAAGAAAAATCTGTCTACAACGTTATTTCCTCAGATTTCACACCGGAAGTTGGAAATTTTCTGTCCAACTTCCTGTAAAGTTGAGATTCTTGGGCGACTACTTCAAATTAATTTATCGATTGATAAATAACGAAGTCGTACCATTTGTGAGAGGGATACCATAATTATTCTACACCCCAGTCGTCTAGGGGTGCAACGCGAATGCATATTTGACGAGTTTACGTGCATGACAAATTCGTGATGAAAAATTTAAGTTTTGGGGACATCGTACTGCCAGGCTGAAACTACATCATACACTAGCAGTTCGACTATTATAGTTGAAAATATAACGGTTGTTCCAACTCAGCTGTTAGACAAAGTATTCATAGTGACTGCTCAAAAATGATCCGAATCTCAAAATCATTTCAAGCAAAAAATTTGTCTACCAACAGTAGCTAAACGTTGAAAAACATTACTTGACAAAACGATGGCATCGCGTAGTTCTCGCAAAATAATGACAAGGTAAAAATTATTCACGTCATACGGGTATAGAATACAAGTTTTTTTTCTATATAATCTACATTTGCATAAGTGCTTACAAGAACTTAATTATCACATGTCCTCAAGAACTGGATTTCAGAAGATTGAAAATCGAATAAGATGTTTTCATGATCTGAAATTTATTAATATTAAAATCAATAAAATTATAAATGTCATGATATCTGCAATGAGAAAAAAATTTTGTTAATGCCCCATATATTAGTTGATTTAATAAATACTTCATTGGAATGAATGATTTTATCTAACTGTCAAATTATGATTTACTAGGGCCAACAAAATTTTTTTCTGAGTATATTATCGTTATATTTGTAATACTGTGACAAAAGATGACGTAGACAGGGTGACGAGAAAACTGCTAGTGAATTGAATTGGTTTTTTTGTTCTCATCATAATGATAATCAAATCTCGTTGCTCGGAGATATCTAGTACAGTCCAATCGATATTATAAATCGCATTAATAGTATCTACACTCTACACAAAACATTACATCAAATTATAAGACCAATGAATTACGAATTTTAAAAGAATACTTACTTTTAAGGTCACTTCATTGGCATACCAGCAGTAAATAAGTATTTCAAAAAACATAGCAGCTAGATAAGCCAGCGACATACAAAATTCACTCATTTTATTGGATGTCTTAGAAACATGAAATATCGTTATGCAGAGGATTATCATGGAGATAAAAAATTGTATGAAGAAAATTGGATTGAATACTTTGTTCAATTGATGAGCATACCTAAATAACAAAATTATTGATTTCCAAAGTTATCTCTGGTGAAAATGTTTGACACTTTACTTGTAAATCATGATATGATGATAAGTACACAACGACAGAAGTTTTCTTTCGAGTCGACAAATCAAAACCCGATCGCGACCATCGTGTGTGCTGTAATTTCTCAAGTTCGGAATTTCGTTCAAACGAATGGCAAAAATCTCAAACTGAGCACAAATATGGATCATCAAACTAGCAATCATAGAATCAATGCAAACAGTGATAAAAGCAACTTCCAAACTCGAAAATTCCTGAAAGAGCCACGTGAAAAAGAAAATCTTTGCTGTGGCTTTGTAATCGTAAGGAAACCAAGCAGGTAACACTAAAATCCTGGAACTCCATGGGATTAATGATCTCATGGTTGTAAGGCAAACTGTTGTAGAGGTTGTAATAAAAAACGCCTTGATTGCAAAACTGAAAAATATCACATTTTTCAAAAAATCTGTTCAACTTTTAATAAGAAAAAATTTATAATGTTTAATAAAAGCTTACGTGGCTTTCTCTTCTATTTCCATCTGCACGCTTAATTCCTTGTTATTACGAATTCGAAATGGACATTCCTGAAGAAAATCCATCAGGTTTATTATTTTCTCTCTGTGGATCAGCAGATTAACAAGCTTGCAGCAAAGATTGAGCACAGTGAGAAATGTGAAAGAGTTTTCGCCGAAATCTTCCATATTATTCGAATCGAAAATAACGTGAACTAGTTGTGAAACCATCATGAGATGCAACACTACTACCACGACACACGTATATGCGTTATAAATTTTTTTGAACACGGTTGACTTCCATTTCTCTTTTCTCCAAACTCCAAGATAAGTCAACATTTGGCAAATCAGGGGAATCAAAGCCATTCAAATAGGATTAATAAAAATCTGAAAAAATCTCTCAAAATTATTATACACTCTAAAAAAAGTTTTGTGGTCCAATTATTTTTCCTAAACTGCCAAAACAGTTGATAGTTTGATAAAATAATCATTTAAACTAACAAAATATTTGTTAATATTTTTTTCATTCGACAAAATGTCTTTTTGGCAGTATAGGATTGTATATTTAGTTCAATAAAATTTTCTACTCAGTGCACGAACTCTGGATATTAGCAATTGCTGGTACTTCTTAGATTTTTCGTCGAAAGTCGAGAACTCACTATTAAAATTTCGAGAAGAGAATGTTCTCACCTAACAACTACTCGATTAATTTATCACTAAACGAATCATTCAAAGTGTCTCGTTTCCTAAGGAAGTCCCATAATTATCTACAACCCCTCGCTTCACTATGCACCGTGAATGCATATTTGACGAACGGGATGCATGACAGCTGTGCAATGAAAAATTCAATTTGTGATAAACGCTAACTGTTTAGAGCGAGTCTGGCTACTCTAGTTAGAGTTGATCTAGTTTGGTCGAGAATTGTGGAAGGGTAGTTAGAGTAAAATCAGACAAGACAATTGCTATAAAGAGACAATCATTCATTGATCATTTCAAACTCAGGAAATAAAGAAATTTAGGGACCAACGATAATTCCAGCTACAGCCAATTGTTGGTTTTTGTTGGTTTTCTTCGATGGTTTGCATGTGAAATTCGGAGAAAAGAAATAACAAAACGTGGTAAAAGATATTTAATTTACTATTAACAACTAATAAGTTAATCAAATTCTTTTCCTCTGCATATTTAATTTTCTCGAGTTTCCAAAAAATACATGTTAATCTTTAAGCTTTACTTGATAATAAATTGAAGACAGAATACGATGTTTTCAGGATCTGGAAATCCATCAAGTGTTTAGGTACAGGAATGTCAATTATTATAACAATAATTATATTTATCATGTTATACCGCAACGAAAGACGACGTAGACAAGGTAACCAGGAAACTGCTAGTGAATTGAATTGGTCTCTTTGTTCTCATCATGATAGTAACGAGATCTCGCTGCTCGGCGGTTCCTAGCATCGTCCAATCGATATTATACACCGCGTTAATAGCATCTACGCTCTATAAACAATTTCATCAGGATTTATGAATTTTTTTTAAAGACAATGAATTATTGTTACTTACTTTTAGAGTCACTTCATTAGCATACCAGCAATATATGAGAATTTGGAAAAAAACAGCACTCAGGTATGCAAGAGAAATACAAAACTCACCGGTTATATTAGACATCGAGGATATGTGGAATATCGTTATGCACAAGGCTACCATGGTGATAAAGAATTGTATGAAAAAAATCGGATTGAACAGTTTGTTAACCTGATGGGCGAATCTATAAAAGAAAATTCAAATCTTCATCAATATTTTCAATCCATTTAATTACAATGATAAAAAAAGTGATACAAAGATTTACTTGTAAATCAAGGCATGGTGATAAATACATGACGTCAGAAGTTTTCTCTGGAACCGTAAAACCAGCTGACGATCGTAATCATCGTATGCGATAAATTTATGTCTCACATTTGGAATTTCTGCCAAACGTAAAGCAAAAATCTCAAATTGCGTGTATATGTTGATCATGAAACCAGCTATCAACGAGTCGATGCCAATGGTGATTCCAGCAACTCCCAAAGTTGAAAATAGTTGAAACAGCCAGGAAAAGAAGAAAACTGTCACTGTGGCTGTGTAATCGTAAGGGAACCAAGCTGGTACCAGTAACATCCTAGAACTCCACATGATCAAAGATTTGGAAATTACGCTAGAAATCGTGAGAACAGCTGCCACCGTTAATGACTTGATTACAAAGCTAGAAAAATGAGTACGTTGAAAAAAATTTGATGTCACAAATTTGTTTGATTGCAAGAATTAGTTACTTGATTAAAAAAACTAGAAGAATTGGTATATTGAAGAAAAAATTTGGTATAACAAATTTGATTAGAAAAATTATTGAATTTATTACAAAACCAGAAAAATTAGTATGTTGAAAGAAATGTATTATAACAAATTTGATTACGAATATAGTTTTTTGTATTTAATATTGAAAAATATTTGAGAAGACTTACGTGGCTTTTTCTTCGATATCCATTTGCGTATCGAGTTCCTCCTTGTTGCAAACTCGAAATGGGTGTTCCAGGAGAAGATTGATTTGATTTACTATTTTTTTTCGGTGAAACAACAGGTTGACAACCTTGCAGCAGAGGTTGAATACCGATAAGAATATGAAGGAGTTTTCTCCGAAATCGTCCATGCTGTCCGATTCTATGACAACCTGAACTAGTTGCGTGAGCATCATCAGGTACAGCATGAGGACCACGATACATGTAACTGCATTGTATAAGATTTTGTGCACTGTGTTAGACTCCCATTCTTGTTTCCTCCAAACGCCACAGTAAGTCAACAATTGACAAGTCAGGGGAATCACGAGCATTCCAATACGAATGATTAAAATTTCAACAAGATATCTTATTTACAACTGCAGCAGCGATACTCGATTATAAAATCTGTTCTCAATGATATTTCTCAGATTTTTCTCCAGAAGTTGGAAATTCACTGGCTAACTTTCTGTGAAGCAAATGTTCTCACCCAACAACTTCTCGATTAATTCATTGCAAAGTTATCCCTTTTGTGACAGAAATACCATAATTATCTATACCCCTGCAGCTCGGCGTGTACCGCGAATGCATATTTGATGAGTTTGGGTGCATGATAATATCGCGATGAAAAATTCAATAATAATGAGCCACGAGAACTTCGAATTGATTATCATGTTTAGGGTACATCATCGTAACTACGAGAGGTGTATCTTTGTGATTTAACTGTTAGGAAGTGTATGGTTCATAGTGACTACTCAAAAATGTTTCAAATCATTGAATCCACTCGTGGAAAAAATTTCTTTATCAGTAGTAACCTAACTAGGCGAATGAAAATTAATGGTATCACGGAATTTCAAGTAAAGGAGGATCAATATTTCTCATGATACACATGGAGGGGAAGGCTAAAAACATGGTAAATGATATTTTATTATTTAAAGCAATAACGAATAAGATCGTTTCTGTATATTTCATTTTCTCATGTGATTCGTAAAACAAATTTTAATATTCATCATTTAAGTTCTACTCGTCATTACATTGAAGACTGAATACGACGTTCTCAGGACCTAAAAAATTTTCGATTTTCTTTTACACATGTATAGCACACACCCAAAATAAAAATTTGTTGAATGCACACAATATTTATTTGCATACTTTCAAACATTGAAATTGTTAAGCAAAATAGAGCTAAAGGCGCTAATTTTATTCTAAATGATATTTATTTCTATATTTTCAAATGAATATTATAGCTTCAACGAATTTGTATTTTCAGTATATTTTAATCATAATACCGTAACGAAAGACGCCGTAGACAAGGTAACGAGGAAACTACTGGTGAATCGAATTGGTCTCTTTGTTCTTATCATTATAGTAACAAGATCTCGTTGCATGGAGGCACTTAGCAACGTCCAATCGATATTATACACCGAGTTCATGGCGTCTATGCTCTATGAGTAATTTTATTATAATTTTATGGTTTTGAGAAGTATTAAGATATATGTACTTACTTTAAGAGTCACTTCGTTGGCATACCAACAGTATGAGAGAATTTGAAAAAGAACGGAACCCAGGTACGCAAGAGCGATATAATATTCAGTCGTCATATTAGACATCATGGAAATATTGTATATCGTTATACACAGGGAAACCATGCTGATGAAGAATTGTGCGAAGAAAATCGGATTGAATAGTTTATTGAACTGATAGGAGAATCTATCAAAGTAAAAATCAATTAATAATAAATTTTTGCTTATCTGCAAAAGAAAATTTACTACAAAAAAGTATCAAGAATAATAATCTCATTACAATTAAGTTATCACGAAGATATAATTACTTGTAAATGAGGGCATGGTGATGAATACAAGACGATAAGAGTTTTCTCTCGAATCGAAGAACTAGCTGATGATCGTATTCATCGTAAACGATGAAATGGTTTCTCACATTTGGAATTTCTGCCAAACGAAGAGCAAAAATCTCGAATTGCGTGTAAATCTGGATCATCAGGCCGGCTATTAAAATGTCGACTATGACAGTGGTAGATGCACCCTCAACAGTCCCAATCAGTTGAAAGAGCCAAGAGAATAAAAAAGTCGTGGCTGAGGCAGTATGATCATAAGGAAATTGAGCTGGTAATATCAAAACTCTCGAACTCCACATGAAGATCGGTCTCATAACCACATTCGCTAACGAGGTGCACACTGCGATCCCTAAAGATTTTATAATCAATCTAGACAATAAAAAAAATCATAATATTAAATAATTCTTTTTTACTTTATTTTAATGAAAAATCTTTTCGTTGAAAAAATTTCAAATTTCTGATAAATTGAATGAATAATTCTAATGAGAAAGAGTAGTATTATCATAATTTTTATCTAATAACAAATTTATATGATAAAACTCACGCTGCTTCTTCTTCATTTTTCATCTGCAAGCTCAACTCCTTATCATTACGACTTTCGAATGGGGATTCTTGAAGACGTTTAATCAAATTCTCTATTTCATCTTTATGCATCCAAATATTAACAGCCTTCCAGCAAGCATTCAATATTGACAAGAAAAAAAAAGAATTTTCGCTGAAAGCAGTCAAGTCAACAGATTTGTAAACTCCAACTAGTTGCGTTAACATCATTAAGTGCAGCACTAAGAGTATGAAAAATGTAAATGCATTATACAAAATTCTCTGCACACTATTAGACTCCCACTCTAGTTTTTTCCAAACTCCACAGCAAGTCAGCACTTGACAAGTTAGGGGAATCACGAACATTCCAATAAAATAATTAAAATGACAGCAATATTTCGTTCTAATATCTCACTCGCGGCTCTCGATTACGAAATCTACTCTCTACGATATTTCCTCAGATTTTCCTGCAAAGTTGGAAACTCACTGCTTGACTTATCGTGAAGTTTACGTTCTTACCCAGGAACTTCTCAATTAATTTATCGACTGGTGAATCATGTAAGAAACCTCGATTGGTAAGGGAGTACCATAATTATCTATAACCCTTCCTCGCAGTATGCACTGTGAATGTATACTTGATGAATGAGGTTCATAACAGCTGCGTGGTGAAAAATTTAATTTGCGATAAATAGTCGCAATTGCACGAGTTGAACTTTGAGGTATGTGAAATAGTAATCAGAATCTGCAAAACTCAGTGGAATTGATAGTTGACGTAGAATAACCAATGTATAAACCAGTTGACCACGATCTCTTGCTGTACTTAAAAATGAAAAATTTTCGAAAAAGGTACGAAAATGAAAATTTTTAAATAAGATGATTCATCGAAGCTTAATTATTGAATCGCATTTTCTTCTATAAATATTACATTTTCTCAAATATTGGAAAAATATACATTTCTGTGCTTATTTAAGATTTACTCGTTAACAGATTGAAAATCGAATAAGATGTTTTCATAATCTGCAAAATTCATCAAATAATAGGTATTATATTGATAAATCAGATAGAATAATTTTAATTACATTTATAATACCGTAACGAAAGATGACGTAGACAAGGTAACGAGGAAACTGCTGGTGAATTCAATTGGTCTATCCATCCTCATCATGATTGTCATCAAATCTCGTTGCTCAGAAACACCTAGTACAGTCCAATCGATATCATATATCGTGTTCGTGACATCCTGACTCTATGGGAAATTTTCATTAAAATTGGAAAATCAAATTATAAAGAAAAGTACTCACTTTTAAGGTTACTTCATTGGCATGCCAACAATATATGAGGATTTCGAAGAACATAGCAGCAAGGTAAGCAAAGGACATACCAAACTCAGTCATTTTACCAACAGTTTTGGAAAGATGATACGTCGTTATGCAAAGAATAACAACAGAGATGAAAAATTGTATGAAGAAAATTGGATTGAAAACTTTATTCAATTGACGAGCATATCTAAAAAACAATAACATTGATAATTTATAAATCAGCTTTAAATTTAAAGATAGTACCTCATGCAGTTATTTGAAAAACTCGAAGTGGTTTCTTACTTGTAAATGTGAATATGATGTTTAACACACGACGATAATACTTTTCTTTCAAATCGTAAAACTAGTTGACGATAGTAGTCATCGTACATAAGACAATTATTCCTCAAACTCGAAATTTCAGCCAAACGAAGGGCAAAAATCTCGAACTGAGTGTAAATGTTGACCATGAGGCCAGCTATCATCACATCAATGCTGATAGTGATAGCAGCAACGTCCATTGACGTCACCAATTGAAAAAACCATGAGAAGAAAAAAATTGTAGCTGTTGCTTTGTAATCATAAGGAAACCATGCTGGTACCAGCAAGACTCTCGACTTCCACAAGATCACCGATTTTACAGCAGCGTTGAATATCGTAAAGAAAGCTGCAATCGACATTCCTTTGATTGTTGCACTATAACATGAAAAATTAGTAAATTGAAATCAATTTTAGGTAAATAAAAATTTAAAATTCTTATTGTTGTTCTTATTGTTCAAAGTTCTTATTATTGTTATTTTCTATTGATAAATTTGCATGTACAATGGAACAAAATTTGTTGACTTATTATCATTTAAAATGAAATTAACATCTTTTACTCTATTTGGTTTGATCATTTTAATTTATTCAAATGCATGCCAATAATTGAGAACATTTAACAAATTTTTATTTTTGGTGTACGAAAAAACTTACGCTGCTTTTTCCTCGTTTTTCGTATGCAAGCTGAGCTCCTTGTCATTGCGAATCTCAAATGGAAATTCTTGTATACGGTGGATCAAATCGATTATTCTGTCCCTATAAATCAGAATGTAAACCACCTTCCAACAAAGGTTAAGTACTGTTAAGAATATAAAAGAATTTCCACCGAAATCGTCCAAACTCTTTGATTCGAGAACGACTTCGACCAATTGAGTTAACATCATTCCATGCAGCATCAAAATGACAATACTGGTGAATACACTGTATAAGAATTTAAATGCTGTGTTAGAATCCCATTCCTCTTTTCTCCAAACGCCACAGTAAGTCAACAATTGGCAAGTCGAGGAAATTATGGTCATTTTGATTCAAATAATCAAAATTTCAACAAAAATTTCTACCAAATTTATTTACGTTTTTCATATCAATTTTCAAAAATAAATTTTGCTCTGATGTTTCTCAGATTTTCCACCGAACGTTGGAAACTCACTGTTCAACTTTCTGTCGAATTAAGGTTCTTACACGATTACTTCTAATTAATTTACTAGTGATAAATAACGCAGCTGCCTCTTCGACTACGGAAATACCATAATTATCTATACCCCTATCGCTGCGGTTTGTATCGCGAATACATATTTGAGGAGTCGAGCTGCATAGCAGTTGCGCGATGTGAAATTCAATTTTAATGAGCATCAGCGATTGCAAGAATCCCGCTGTTGGGAACTTCAAACTGAAAATCAGACTGAAGTTATACCTACTATTCAATCAAAACTGGTAGTTGACCGTGATAGTCGATGGTATGATTGTGATTCACACTGTCATGCGATTGTGACTGAAAACATTATTGATATTCAAAAATGGTTTGAATTTATTCCATAATTTTTAGCAGGAAATTCGGTGATTAGTAGCAAGTTCGTAATTTTTGGTGTTTTGTAATTGGCCCCATGAATGGAATACAAGCTCGACTAAATTTTTAAAAATTCTACTGAAGCACAAGAAACTCGACGTGGTGAAACTAATCGACACGTTTAATCATTTAAAATGAGGAGAGAGGAGAAGATGGGAAAAAAATAAAAATTGAATATGTCATCCATTATTACATAAATATCAAGTATAACTATCCCCTACATATTTTGCACTTGCATGATTACCCAAAAACTATACATTCTCGTGATATTTATGATTTGCTTGATAATAGATTGAAGACGGAATAAGCAGTTTTTATGATCTAAAAGTTAGTAAAAATTGCAATTATTAATATTGCAGATTTTATAATAACTATTTTGTAATATTTGTGTAGTACCGTAACGAAAGATGTTGCGGACAATGTAACGAGGAAACTGCTAGTGAATTCAAGTGGTTTGTTCATTCTCACCATGATGGTCATCAAATCTCGTTGTTCAGAGGCTCTTAAAATCGTCCAATCGATGTTATATATCGTGTTAGCAGTGTCCTGACTCTGTGAAAAATTTATCCAATAACATGGAGTCGATGAATCATAAATTGCTAAGATATACTAACCATCAGAGTTACTTCATTGGCATACCAACAGAATAAATATGTTTCAAAAAATATCGCAGCTAAGTAGGACAGTGACATACCAATCTCACCTATTTCAGTGGCGGTTTTGGAAAGATGAAATATTGTTATACAGAGAACAAGCATGGAGATGAAGAACTGCATAAAGAAAATTGGATTCAATACTTTGTTCAATTGACGAGCGTACCTAAAAAAAGTAATTTCCAAAATTTTAACTTTATGTTTGAATTTATTTGATCATTTTTCATAAATTGTTTAGTAAACTTTGATTTATAGTTAGTTTCCAATATTTTATTAGCTACTTACTCGTATATGAGATTATGATGACGAATACACGATGACAAAAGCTTTCTTTCAAATCGTAATACTAACTGATAATCATAATTATCGTTTTCAATAGAATTATTTCTCCAACTCGAAATTTTGGCCAAGCGAAAGGCAAAAATTTCAAACTGGGTGTAAACTTCGACTAACAGTAAAGCTACCATCACGTCAACGCTAACATTGACAAAGGCAGCTTCAGTGATTGCTAATAGCTGATGGAACCAAGACATGAAAAAAGTTGTAGGTTTGGCCTTGTAATCAAATGGCAGCCAAGCTGGTAATAGCAACACTCTCGATTTCCAAATGATCAGCGATTTCACAGTCATGCTGAATATCGTGAAGAAGGCTGCAACACTGAAGGCCCTAGCATTCGTGCTAAAAATGAGAATTATAAATCAGAATTTCTGAAAATATCGATTATCAAGAACAAAAATATTTCTGGAGACTTACGAGGCGTTTTCTTCGTTCTTCAAATGTATGTCAAGCTCCTCGTCATTACGAATTCCAAACGGGAATTCTTGTAAGCGTTTTATTACATTTATTATATCATCTCTATACATAAGAATATTACTCGACTTCCAACAAACGTTGAGTACTGATAGAAATAGGAGGCTGCTCTCGGAAAAATGATTCATGTCCTCCGATCTAAAGACTTCAATTAATTGAGTTAACATCAAGGTGTACAACAGCATGACCATTGTGCATGTGAATGCACCATATAAAATTTTGAGAACAATTTTAGAGTCCCATTCTTGGGACCTCCACAGACCACAGTAAGTCCAAATATGGCATACATAGGAAATTGAAGGCATTTTTATCAAAATTGTAAAAACTTTAACCCAAAATTTTACCAAGACTTCTATGATTGTTATACAAAATTTCACGGCCAGCGAAGGCCTTTCTGAGGTTTTCCACCGAATGTTGAAAACTCACTGTTCGACTTCTCGTGAAATTGAAGTTCTTGCATAGAAATATTTAATTGTTACGTTACTGATGAATTTCTGTCCTCGGAGGGACAGAAATACTATAATTAACTATACCCCTATAGCTCTCACTTGCAAGTCAATACATATTTCACGAGTCGAAGTGCACGACAGTTGGATGATAAAAAATTCAGTTTTTAATAAACATCTGCGATGACTAGGGTCTAGCTATGTGAAGTTCGAACTGATTAACAAACTGAAGTTAAACGGACTACTTCATCGAAACAAGCAGTTAACCATAGTAGTCGATTGAAATGCCTGCAATTGTGATCTAAATGGAAATACATACTTCACTGCAGTACATGTGCAAAATCTAGCCGAGACATGGTAAATAAATATTTTTAATAGTTTCTATTGAGAGAAAAGCGAGAGAAAGAAAAAGAGTTAGAATAAATCAAAATTTGTATATTTCTTAACGAATTAAAATTAAAATTAAAATTTTACCCGGGACAAAATTTGAAGTATTCTAGGAGTATTCATTGATATTCTAAGAGTCTCTGTCTGTATTCGCGAGTATTTGTTAGTATTCATACAGTAATTGTATTCCTATTAAAATTAAAATCAAAATTGGGCTCATCTTCGACAAGTATCATTAGAATAACTATTTCGAACACTGGAAATTTTGTTTGCGAGAGAATATTCTTCCAGTCTTCCTATAATAGATGTTCTTTCCAAACGTGTTCCAAAATAAAATTCATGGAAGACTGAATATCAACGAATAATTTACAAGTATTTTGTCGAACTTCTAATCTGAAACAATTATAAGGAATATTCATAGAGTATACCATATGTTTACTTATAAAATACCATTAATTTCAATATTGAAAATAAAGCTCAAAATAATACTCCATCATTTAGAATATTTGATGCAGAGACTGGAAAGAGATTTTATTTCTAAAATTCCAAGAATAAGATTGAAGTATTTTTTAATGCTTTCAATAGTATTCTGAACAAGAACAATCCAAAATATGCTGAGACATATGATTATGAATTCAGTAACACTCATAAGCACAGAAATTTTTATTATTTTCCGGTGCATGATTTTCTATGGGGTGCTTCACTGGATTCCGATCAAAATTTATCAACTATGTTTTTGGAATCGAATGAAGCTTCTGATACAAAATCATGTAATGAAAAACAAAAGTTTCTGCACTTTTGATTGTTAATGGGTTCATAAAAAAAACTACCTACAACAGGTTACTGCATGGGGAGCTCCATATAGTTCGAATAAGTAATTTTTTTCGAGATTATTGAGCTTCCCATAGTAGTCAGTTTAGTAACGTTTAGGATACTGGGTGGCATACTTGATATTCGAAAAAATTATCACATTGTCACAAATGATATCCTATACGTATACTCTGCGTGATTTTTAAGGGTATTCTATCAGTATTCCTCAGTGGCAAACGGAATATCATAAGAATACCTCCGATTTGGAATACTGGTTGAAGCTTTAAAAAATACTTGAAATTTCGTCCCGGGATAAATATTGAATATGAACTGAAAATGAAATATTTAATAGTTTCTAATGGGGGAAAAGTGACAGAAAGTGAACATAGAATAAGTAAAATTTGAATACGTGGGCTTGATCAATTATTGCGCATGTATCAAGTACAACTATCTTTTCTACATATTTTGTGTCTGTATGGTTACATCGAAATTACATATTTTTGTGTTTGTTCATGTTTTACTCGATAATAGATTGAAGACTGAGTAAGATGTTTTCATGATCTGAAAATTTGTTAATATAATAATTTTTATAATTATTATCATTATATTCATAATACCGTAACGAAAGACGACGTAGACAAAGTAACGAGAAAACTGCTCGTAAATTCAAACGGTCTATTCATTCTCATCATGATGGTCATCAAATCTCGTTGCTCAGGAGTTCTTAACACTGTCCAATCGATACTATATATCGTATTGAAAGTATCCTGGCTCTGTAAACATTTTAATTTGAACTTACGAATAAAGTGAATTATAAACTTCTAAGGAACACTCACAATTAGAGTTACCTCATTGGAATACCAACAAAATATATGAATTTCAAAAAACATAGCGGCCAAGTAGGAAATCGTTATACCGAACTCTTTCATTTCAGAAGCAGTCTTCGACAAGTGAAACGTTGTTATACAAAGGATGATCACGGAGAGGAAAAATTGAACAAAGAAAATTGGGTTTAATACTTGGTTCAACTCTCGAGCATAACTGAAAAAATAATAACGTTGAATTGAATCATTGAAATAAAATTTGTTGAATTTACTTAATATCAGAAATATTTTTTTGAATTAAACATACCAATTTTGTTTTAAATAATAAATTAATTTATTGAACAATTTATTTCTATATTTTCACATAAATATTAAGTAGTTTCAACAAAATTTCATTTCCAGCAATTGTTAAATTTCTTCGTTATTCTCAAAAATAACTGCTTACTTGTAAATAAGATTATGATGATGAATACTTGCTGACAGAAGCTTTTTCTCGTATTGTAACACTTTTTTACGACCGTAATCATCATACATGATACAATCATTTCTCATATTCGAAAGTTCGGACAAACGAAGAGCGAAAAGTTCGAATTGAGTGTAAACTTTAACCAGCAGCAGGGCTACCATAGAATCAGTACTAACATTAATGAAAGCAACTTCGATGATCGTTAAAAGCTGACAAAGCCAAGAGAAGAAGAAAATCCAGACTTTGGTATCGTAATCGTAAGGTAACCAAGCTGGCATCAGCAAGACTTTCGATCTCCATGTAATCAACGATTTCACAGTCATGTTGAATACCGTGAAGAAGGCTCCAAGTGTCATAATTCTAAGATCCATACTACAAAAAAAACTAGAACGTTACACTTGGAAAAAATTTTAAATTGACTAAATATGCATTTCTACTGTCATAACGATATATTGACAGTTCAATACACTTGTTAATCGTATAAATTTTATTTTCATTTTACAAAATATCACTTTGGCAGTACTAATATATGTTTAGTTGATTCTGAAAAATTTGTTGTCAATGTATGAAAGGATAGTTCGTAGAATTGATGTTTATTCAAGAATATAGATATTTGTTAATAATTTAAACTGAGAAACTGAAGTATACGTAAAAACTTACGTGGCATTTCTGTCGTTCTTTATGTCTACTTCAATCTCCACATTGTTGCGATTTGCAAATGGGAATTCTTGGAGGCGATTGATAACACTCCTTATATCATCTTTGTACAACAATAAATTAAAAACCTTCCAACAAACATTGAGTACGGATAAGAATATGAGAGAATTTTCGGACAAGTCGTCCATGTTGTCTGATCTGAAGACTTCAATTAGTTGGGTGAACATTAATATGTACATTAACAAGACCATGAGGCACGTCCACGTATCGTATAAAACCCTAACAATTTTGGTAGACTCCCACTCTTCTGTCCTCAACATGCCACAGTAGGTCCATATACGACACAAAGTCGGAATAGTGTACATTTCGATGAAAGAAATCAAAATATCAAGGGGAATTTCTAGCAAGCCTCTTATACACGATTCTTACATCAACATTTACCGCCACCGTTGATTGTTAAAAAGTCATTGTCTAACATTTCGTAAAATGAACGTTCTCACACGGTAACTCCTCTTAATTCATCAATTGATAAATAACGAAATTGTCCCTTCCGCGAGAAAAATACCATAATTATCTATAACCCTATCGCGAGCGCATATTTGATGAGATGGGTGCATGACAACGCGATGAAAAATTCAATTTCAATAAGCACCTGTGATAGCAAGGGTCTGCCGAAGAAACTTCGAAATCTTCATCAGTCTAAAGTTGTACAGACTACTTGGTTGAAGTGGAAGTAATTTATGAAGTTCCTGTGATTGTGATGCTGGTAAAAATTTTTCAACTACTTTCCCGACGAAACTCCTAATCAGCGAATTAACCAGCAACATTGGTGATTATTTCAGAACTGAGAATCTTTAGAGGGATCACAAAATTCAGAGATATGTTTGCTTCATCGTAAAAATTTTGTACTCAGAAAAGAAAGAAACAGAAATATGCCACGAGAGAACAAAGACTTGTTAAAAAAATCTTCAACGGGGTAAGAGAAAAAAACAAATCCTACAAATCTTTTTCTATAAGTTCTATATTTTTAAGAGTGCTCACAAAGTACATCCTTGCGTTGATTCAAGAATTTTTCGTCAGTAAATTGAAGATCGAGTAAGATGTTTTCATTATCTGGAAATTTAACGAAATTTGAATTAAGTTGTAAATATTCAATAAAAAATATAATACCGCAACAAAAGATGATGTAGACAAGGTAACGAGGAAACTACTGGTGAATTGGAGTGGTTTATCCATTCTTATCATGATTGCCATTAAATCTCGTTGCTCTGACACTCCAAAGACCGTCCAATCGATAGCGTATATCGTGTTACTGGTATCCTGATTCTACGAGAAATGTTATTTAGCATAAAGAGCTGAAATATTATTAGAAAGTACTTACTTTTAGGGTTACTTCATTGGCGTGCCAACAGTAAATAAGTATTTCTAGAAACATAGCGGCTAGATAGCAGATCGACATACCAAACTCACCCGTGTCACCGACAGACTTGGAAAGATGGAACGTCGTTATGCAAAGAGTGATCACGGATATGAAGAATTGTATAAAAAAAATTGGGTTGAACACTTTGTTCAACTGGTGAGCATAGCTGAAAAATTTCGTATTGGAGACTTTGTTACTTTAGATATCTCGTCATCTTACTCGTAAATAAGATTATGATGATGAATACTCGATGATAAAAGTTTTCTCTCGTATAGCCAAACTTGCTGACGATCGTAATCATCGTACATGATGAGATTGTTTCTCATGCTCGAGATTCCAGCCAAACGAAAGGCGAAAATCTCGAACTGGGTGTAAATGCTGACCATCAGGCCAGCTATCATGACATCGATGGTTATGGTTGTAGTTGCGACAGTAGAACAAGATAACAGTTGAAAAACCCAAGAGAAGAAAAAACTCATGAGCGTGGCCTTATAATCGTAAGGAAACCAACCTGGCACCAGCAAGATTCTCGAGCTCCAGGTGACCAACGAGCTCAAAGCACCATTGAATACCGTGAAGAAGGAAGCGATCACTATGATTCTGATTGTTGTGCTAGATGAGCAGAAATCAAATTATTGAAACAATTGTTATCCTATTTTGATCAACTAGAGCTCGAGTCCAGAAATAAGATCTGAAATTACTTTAGAACCAAAAACCGTTCATTAAAACCTGATATTTGTCAAATTTTGATCTGACATGAAACGCTTTGAACTATTTTTCACATGGTCACCTGATTTGAAGTTCGTAAAAAGGTTAAAATAAAATTTTGTTTTGCATTACTGAAAACAAGTTAAATGTACTTCATTTTTATTTGCATCTGTAAGTCTAAATAAATATTTAATCTGCTAGGTAAAATAATTGTTTAAGTTCCAACTGGCAACAATGTTTAAACATTTCAAACAATAATTCATTTCATTAAATTAAACATTATTTGTGACATGAAAACACTGCATTTATTTTATTTATATTCCATTTTATTTGCAGAGGTTGCAATATATAAAAATCAGAAACAGAAACAATTTGCTTCCAAAGATTTGATATGTATAAGCATAAAATTATGAATCTAATATCTTATTTTAGGGTAAAGTCTTATTTTTTGACTCGATATTGCAATATTCCATGGACTCACGAGGCTTCTTCTTCATTTTTCATCTGCAAACTGAGCTCGTTGCTATCTCGTGCTCGTGCTATCCACTATTCGTTTTCTGTAAATCTGTAAATATACCACCTTCCAACAAGCATTGAGTACCGAAAGAAATATGAAAGAATTTCCTCCAAGATCGTCCAAATCGTCAGATTCAAGAACGACTTCTGCTAGTTGAGACAACATCATCACATGCAGCAGCAAGAGCACCATAAAAGTGAACCCACTGTACAAAATCTTGATTACCATATTAGACTCCAACTCTTGCTTCCTCCATACGCCACAGTATGTTAGCAATTGGAAAGTCATGGAAACTATGGTCATCTCGATGAATGTAATTGGAATTTCAGCAGAAATTCTAAAGTTGCTTATTTACAATTCACATATCAACTCTCGACGATGAAATCTATCTCCAATAAGAATTTTCAGATTTTCCTCGAGAAGTTTGAATTTCACTGTCTAACTTCATGCCAGGTGAAATTTCTTATCCAACAAACTTCTCGATTAATTTATCGACTGATAAATAAAGAATTTATCCCTGATAACCCATTAACACCCAAGAGTACAGAAATTCGTCTTCTTTTTCGACGAATGATTTCTCATGGAAAGCATGATGGGATTTTGTTGCCAAGTCATATTTTTATGTTTTCGGGTGTGCTCTTCAAGATTCTGGCTTCAGAATTGCGATATTCTTACATGTGAAACCAGTACAATGCTTTTTTGGCTGAAGAGTGTCAAAAAATTGAATATTTCTCTGTTTTGTAATTTTTTTTTTGGAAGGGAAAGAGCATTAGGATCAGGTTGGGAATATGATCATGGGTGATCACGATACCTGAAGTGCGAGGAACAATTTTTTCATTCCTGAAATTTTCACTATAACCTAATCAAAATCACGAAAATATGATTTTTTTCTAATATTTGATTCCAATTGTATACTAAGCAATATTTTCGCCTCTCTGATGAAATTTCCAAATGAATAATTTCATATAGTTCATCAAACTGCAAAATTTTGAAAAACGTGAGTCCAATTCAGCCCACACCATTGAAAAACACACTATGAACAAGCACCCTAACGGAGATGTAATTTTCGTCACCTCTGGGTCATGCTGAATGTAGAATAAATAATCCTTCGCAGTATATATTGGACTGACGTTTGTCAGAATTTTGCAGTTTGATGAACTATATGAAATTATTCATTTGGAAATTTCATCAGAGAGGCGAAAATATTGCTTAGTATACAATTGGAATCAAATATTAGAAAAAAATCATATTTTCGTGATTTTGATTAGGTTATAGTGAAAATTATAGGAATGAAAAAATTGTTTCTCGTACTTCAGGTATCGTGATCACCCATGATCACATTCCCAACTGGATCCTGATGCTCTTTCCCTTCCAAAAAAATGACAAAACAGAAAGATTTTAAATTTTTTGACACTTTTCGGCCAAAAAAGCATTGTACTGGCTTTCCATGTAAGAATATCGCAATTCTGAAGCCAGAATCTTGAAGAGCATACCCAAAAACATGAAAATATGACTTGGCAACAAAATCCCATCATGCTTTCCATGAGAAATCATTCGTTGAAAAAGAAGACGAATTTCTGCACTCTTGGGCGTTAATGTGTTAAGGAGGGAATACCATACCCCTATCCCCATCTATACCCCTATCGCTCTACCCGAAAATGCATATTTGACGAGTCAGGGTACGTGACAGTTGCACGATGAAAAATTCAATTTTCAATAATCACCCACGAATTTCCCTTATTCTGTGAAGTCTTTCTAGACAATTCATTCAGCATATGAGAATACGAGAGGCTTATTTCGAGAATAAATTTCTGACGAAGTGTAATTGCTCGATAAGTGTTTGATAATAATAACGTATGCAATTTTAGGTTGGACGAAACAGCAAACTAGGCGTGGTTTATTAAGGGCTGAGTTTATTACACACAAATAGGAAAAGAAAAGTTCGTACTTGGTGAACTCTGAATTTATTTCTGGATCGATCCCGATTTTGGAACGATTTATTTTGGGAAAATTCCGTCGCGACTGGGTCAAGGCGTTCCCGAGAGTTTATTTCCGGTGATAAAAAATCGGTTCGACTATATCAACGTTTGCCGATGGTAAGTAACACCTGAGCTGTTATGTAAGCTCGTTCCAGTTGAACCGGAATAACTCAGTGATTTTTACTTCATCGTTCGGACGGAACAGAAGAATGGAATCGAAATAGATTCGCGACGTTCTGGCCGAGTGGAGACTAATCGAATACAAATAGAACGTCAGATGTTAATTGCCGTACGTAGCAGAATAAATAATTGTTGAATTAATAAGAATAGTAATGATAATAGAAAAAGAATGCACTATGAAGATAAGTTGAATTTACTCATTTGCATTCAAATGAATATCAAGTACGTTCAACAAAATATTTATTTTAAAGGTACTATACATAACACTTAGCAATTATTATTATAATTTTAATTATAATTATAATAATTATTGTTATTATTATTATTATTACTGTTATTATTACGACTACTAAAAAAATGATTGAATTCACTTATTTGTATTAGCACGCACTCAAACGAATATCAAATATATCCAACGAAGTATTTGTTTAAATTAAAGATACTAATTCTAAAAAATCATTATTATATTACACTATTTTATTATCTCTACATTTACTAATGAATATTAAGTAGCTTCAACAAATTCTTGTTTTCAGTATGTTTAAAACAAAAAAATGTGAAAAAATCGAAAACGAATGAAGAACAATAACTGAGCCTTTTCATTTTAATAGTAGCCTAAGTCCATTTTTTAAAAAAATCGAGTTAATAAAGGATTTGCATTAATCATGTGAAAATAAAACTATCAACGTAACAAATAATTTTTTGGAGAAAATGGACTTAAGGTCACTTTCAAAATAGTGGGTTCGATTACGAAGTGCAGTATAAGAATGATAATCAACTCTATTAACTAGTACGTAGTACTAGTACCACAGTATACCACAGTATTAGTACTAATTAATAAATCACTATTTTTTCACTATTTTTGTTACGAAAAAACTGGTAAAAAAATAGTCAATTGACTTAGTTCTAGATATTATAGTTATTGATTAGCACCTACACTGTTAAAAATTTTTGTAAAATTATCATTGTTTTACT